>APFE030054836.1:103930-134609 GCA_000404065.3 Pinus taeda | reverse complement strand
ATTAGTGTCTTCTCTCTGATAGTTCTTGATTCCACTTGGAGATTGATGATCTCTTACTCATCCCTGGGTGAATTCAGAGAGGCAAGTGTCATAGGAGAAGTTTTTGGAAGATTCCATGATCATCCACCTTGCAAAATATCTCTGCCATTTGTCTACTCTCACCCATCGCACCCTACAGAAGGGATTTTCAGTATGCATCACACTTTTTGCATGTGGCAAGTGAGATGCATCGCACCCTTTGCACTGAGCAATCTGTATGGTCTAGTTTTGACTAGTTTTGAGCAATTTTCTGTGGAGAACTTCTGGGAGATGATGTAATCAGCTAACCTTGTTCCTTTAGGGTATGAAACAACACTTTTAGGGACTCAAAATCCCTTGCTTTATGGACATATATGATTGGGGTTGCAATGCCCAAATATGTCTATAACAGTATGGCACCTTCCAGAAACTATGCTTTGTTTTTAATGGAAAGATATTTACAATTGAAAATTAAAGCTGTCAAGGCAGGAGTACCTATAGAGATAAAGACCATTGATGATTTCATAAACTGTTGCAAGCATTATGGGGTGAAAGTTCAGCGATTGTTATGTGAATTTTATTTGCACAATCTTGTATTAGATGGAGAAACAAAGTAGAAACCTAGCCCTTTTGTGGGTGATGTCCAACTGCAGGCATTTATTTATTTTGGTGTTAATCGGATAAAGTGGCTTAAAGCCTACAATGTCTTTCAAAGACAGGAGAATGGATTAGATCTATGGGTAAGGGGTGAACCTAGAGACCCATTGCAATTATGGAATAAACATAGGAGCTTAATGAGAACTCAGGGTGTGATCCATACATTGGGACCTATTCACACAATAGTCATCCGGCAAGGGGTAGAATACTTCTTTACCATCAAAGACCTTGCCATAGTAGCAACCAAATTCCGATACCAGAATTCTAATCGGAATATCCAAAATAAGGAACCATTCGATTATGATAATTTTAAGCTAGCTTCTGATTGCTTGGGTATCTATGGTGACCTCATTTTGAGAGAAGCCCCGTCTTGGTTAGGCTGTAGGTTCCGAAGTCCAGTCATTTAGTATCCTGCACCAGGACATAGAGCATTATATGAATTGCCTAAAGGATAGACAAGACATATTTTTGAATTCTTACTTAGGAATCATGATTGTAGACCACCTACTGAGAACCTGTCTCTAGCCTATTCCCTAACTGCCTCGCATGTCAATTACAATGTTTTCATGAGGTCATGAAAAAGGGTAAGCAGGGGGGTGTGTTGAGCATTAGAGAAGGTATGTAATTTCCACTTATTTCGTTATCTTTTCCTTTAATTCTTAACTTATTTACATTATGAAATGGGCATATGATGAAAGATTATGATGAAGTTTAGGAGATTTGTGAGTAACATAAAATGACTAATTATTACCTTTTCCTATGTAGAAAATGAAGAAAATGGAAGATCGCCATTCCAAGGGAAAATACAAGACGATATCAACTGTTTTCCCTTTGATAGGGAACTGCATCCAAATGAGGCAATCCAGATCGAAGCGCATAAGCCAGGAAAAGGAAGAGGAGATACCAAATCGGTGCAAGAGAACGAAGAGATAACTGAGAAATAACGATATGGTGAATCACTCAGGATTCTTCGATCTTGAGGGGTTGCTACCCTAAAGAATATATGTATCTTTGGTATTTCCGCTGGGCTACTATAAAATGGGACAACATTACTAGCCCAAGGGGTGGATTATTGTTGTCTTATAGAATTCACTGTTGTAACTTAAACTTTGATCATCGACTCTCTTTAAAGAGCGAGTACTGTAACTCTGTTTTCATGATTAATACATAAACTCTATTTCTGTTTCATCTTTGGTTCTGGAGTAATCACAGTAGTGTGTCCCTAGAGGCTAAGGGCTTGACCCTAGTGGATCACTTGCTTCCTGTACCATTATTTTCTAATTCCAAGTCGTGTGTGGTTTGATTTCTTTTTTTTGCTTCATTCAGTAATCTGTTGTTCCTTATCATTTCATGTATTGGCTCTGTTATATTTCATTCATATTTGAATAGTAAGGTTATCCTCCGCAACTGGAATGTTATGCTGTTCATTCTGAATTTATATCGCATTGCCTTTCCTTTACAGATTGATATTATTGTATAACATTGCTGTTCCTTTACAGGTTACCATTACTGTTCGTTTACAAAGTAACAATGCCATGTATTTATAGATTAGTACTATTGTCTATTTAGCTACGATTTACCTCTAAGTGTGATTGTTGTTCATTGGGATTGCTATTCCATGGTAACCGCAATTGCTATTTCTTCATAACCATAAATAATATGCCAAAACTCTAATTACTGCTTCTCTTAGCATAAATGTGCTATGTGTAACATCTGATTTAGCTTGTTGTGCATTTACATTTGATTCAAGTTGCTGTTCAATATTTTGTAAACTTACCTTAGTTTGTTGTTCCATTTCTGTTTGTTGTTAAAATCATTTTTGAGGTAAAGATTGCTGCTTAATTCCTTTAGATTACAATTTCCACTTAATTCATTTCTATAGGTTAAAGCCTTGTTGTTCAATCTTTTCAAAATAGATTAGTTGTTGTTCCCTTTCTTGTTAATTGAATTATCGTTTCAAGTAATTGCTTCGGTGTGAACAGAATGATCTGAAACTGTAGTGAACATTGACTGTTGCTGTCCAGTTCCCAGATTGACGATCTTCTCCTTGATTGCTTTCCAATTGCATTAGTTTACAAAGGGAAGAGTTATCATTACTGCACCTTTGACTGATGAAGTGTTGTAGTTTCTTAAATGAATGATTTAGTTACAGAGCATTTCAAGTTCTTTCCATTACATTTAGAGTTTGTTTCCAGCATTTATTTACTTTTGCAAGAGCACTATACTACTAGCATTACTCTTGAAAAGTGACCGCCTCAAACTGAGTACACTCTTTGAAATAACAAATCGTACTTGGATTCATAATTAATGTAGGCTAAATAGAGGTGAAAAATACCCTTCTTACGGCTCGACAGATGCCATCTTTGGAAATGATGTGACCTAACAACTTTCCTTCTTCTAAATCGAATAAAGATTTCTTTGGATTTAAGGAAATACCATATTTTTCGTATTTTAGGAAAACTTGCCTGAGATGCTCCAAATGTTGTTGATCTGATTTTGAAAAAACAGTGAGATCATCAAGATATAAAACAAGAAAATCATGAATCTCTTTGCAAAGGCAATGTCCATTGCTCTTTGGAAATTTTCTCTTGCATTTTTTAGTCCAAAGGGCATTTTAATATACATGAAGGTACCCCATGGTGTAGTGAATGCAGTTTTCTCTTGGTCATCACGATGAACTAAGATCTGGTTATAACCTGAAAACTCATCTAAAAGTGAAATTATAGAAGAACCCACTACCCTTTGAAGTATACGGTCCATTTTGGGTAAAGGATAGTTATCTTTAAGCGAGACCTTGTTCACATTTCTCAGGTCAACACATAATATTATTTCCCCCGTTTTCTTCCTAGTAGGTACTACGTTAGATACCCATTCTACATGCGTTTGGTTTCTTTCTCAATGATGGTAATAATATAGTGTTAATTTGTCTGAGTTTTTTCTTAAAGGGCTTTTGATTCTCTTTCAAAGGGATAGTGTGCTAAATGATTGAGGTGTCATAGGATTTCAAATCTTCATAACTCCAGGCGAAGACATCCTGAAATTCCCTCATAAGTTCAACATAGTTTAGCTTCTGATAAGGAGGTGAAGATTTTGACAATTTTATCAATTTGGGATTATCCTATGTTCCTATGTTATACTCTTCAATGTCTGCTTTTAAAGGCTCCATTTTAGGTTTCTTCGGAATGTCATTAGAGTCAAACAAATCCTCCAAAGGAGTCAATCCTTTGGGTAAATGATTATCCTTCAGATTTATAACCTCTGTTTCTTCTTCAATTATCTCATCTAGGTCCATTTGTTTTAGGCCTTTGATTTCTGCTTATGAGAATTTAGTAGGGTGAAGCATGTTTATTGAATTATCTTCTAGATTGTTAATATCTAACTCATTTGTCTGATTAAAACTAGTAACTGTATCAACATCTATATTAAGGTTAGAAAATTCCTCATTTAAAGTTAGAAAATTATTAATCTACTTATCAGTATCAAAAACCAGCCAGTTCTTAAGATTATCAGGGATGGTTAGCCTGTGCCTAATCTCGGTAGTGTACTGGTGATTGGGATGGAAAGGCAATTCGTAGGTGCTGGCAAACATAGCTAGGCTATGAGCTTGCATGTTGTGTTTTCTAGGAATAGTTGCAAGCTGGGTTTCTAAAAAGGTGTTAAGGATTTCTATGATTATCCCTCTGTAATATCCCAATCTAGGATCTCTGGTTATGTAAGTTTCTTTTATCTGTTTAACTATTAGTTTAGAATCTCCCATGATTGATACCTTTATAGCTCCTAATCTTTTAACTAACTTGAGGCCTAACATAAGTGCTTCATATTATGCCATATTGTTTGTACATTTTAAATTCAGCCTATAGGCATGTCCTTCTGCATGATCATTCTCTACATTATAGACCCATACACCTGCCCCTACACCTAGTTTGTTTACTGAACCATCAAATTCTAAATGCCATAAAATTTCATGTTCATAATTTGTATCTGGGGTAGTGTGGTCTTTCTTAGCTAAGGTTTTAGAATTTTCGTCATCATCTAATTTTTCTTTGTCATCTGATATCTCTTGAATTTGAACCGTTGACCTTTCTTCTTTTTCAATTTATTTTGGTTCTGTTGCTAAACCTTTAGGATTATCAATTTCTAGATTTATTTCAGCATTATAGAGAATAAAGGAATCCATGTTAGAATGTACTAAGTAAATGGGAAAGTTTTGAGGCTTCTCCTAAGTACTCACTACATACTTCATTAAAGTTTCTCTATATAACTTCTTTGGTTCTCCAAAAATAGATATGGTAGCGTATGACATGTCTAATTGTAGAGATCCCTAAAGTTTGACATGCCAAGATCTGGACAACAACATGCCATACTTGGGTGGAATGTCAGCTACCACTATGTCCATAAGTATAGTTTTTGTAGCGTATTGAACCAATGAAACACATAAATCCTTTATAAGACCCAAACATCTCACTTGACTGTAATCAAAGGAAAATAAATCCTTATAGGGTCTGGTGATGTCTAGGTTGAGTTTCTCCATAACAGATTCGGGCATGAGGTCTTCAGAAGCACTAGAGTCAAACATAGCATTATGAAAAATCTTATCATGGATATTGAGACTGACATATAAAGGTGGTATCCCTCCTTCCAGTAGTTTCCTATTTACTTTAGGGCCAAAAATAACTGGGCTAGTCATCAAAGAGATTTACAGAATCTATATTTTCAATGATATTTAGTGATTTGTTGATTTCAGACCTGTAAACATCATGTTTCACCAATTTTATAAAGGAACCGAAAGTTTAAGCTTGGCTACCTCCGCTCCTAGATTAAAGGGTAGGATGGTTTTATCAGTTTGAACCTTTGGGTTTCTGGCAGAAATGTTTTCTACGTTTTCTTCTATTTCAGGATTTGAAACATCCTTTGCTGATTTCTCTAATGCGATCTTTTGAGGTTCTTCTATAGTTTCCTTGGAGGGAATTGAAGTGGAAGGTTGTTCATTGTTGGGCTGGTTATCATACACATCTTCTATGATGGGGTTGGAAGGGTTTTGATTAGTTCTTGAAAGGATTTGAAGCATTTGTCACTAGGCTTGTTTATCCTTTTTTGGGTTGATTAGGAGTTGTTTTTTGGTTTGTTTTGGGGTTATCAATACTTTTTCTACTCCTCAGATTGTACTGCTTGTGTACCTGAAAGATGGAAAAATCCTACCCCTGTCTAAAATCAAATGATTCTCCTATTTGAGTCTGAAATTGTTGGAGTATATGAGACTCTTGATCATCCTGAGTTAGAAATACATCTTCCTTCCCCTCTAGACCCATTAAATTTATCTGTGTCTTGCTCAGGTTATTCTGATTAAGAGGCTTCTGCATAGTTTTCTTGGAATGGTGGTCTAATATTCTGGTCAAGAATATTCTTACTAGTGTTCTGATTTTGATTTTTCCTAAAATTAAGATTTCTCCCTGAAAATGCCTTCTGGCCATCCCAAGGAGATTTCCTTTCAATTGTATCAACTCTGTCAAACAATTTTTCCATTCTTGTAGCAATATCATCAAGCTTTTGTTCAAAGGGTGAACTTTCGTCTTTTGTAGGTAATCTTCTCTCGTTTCTAACTTTTACTCTTTTAGAAAGTAGATTAGCCTCAACACTTACAGCTACACTTTGCATTTCTTCTAGAGTGGGGGTATTTCTTTCTCTCAGCTGAAAAGCCATGTCTGAATCAAATCCATTAGGAAATTTGATCAAGGCTAAACTAGGAGGGGGTCTAAGGTCAAGTGGAATGACACTATGAACACTATTAAATCTAGTGCAATAGTCCTGGACAATTTCATGGGGTCCCTTCTAAGGTTTTCATATTCAAATAAAATCTGAAGGGGGTCTTTCCTTTTTTCCCACCTATTCAAGAATTGTTGGTAGAGAGTTCTTCGGCTATCTATACTATTGGGTGTTAAGGCTCTAAACTAGGTTCTAACTTCTCCAGAAAAACTTTGAACAAAACTTCTCATTTGAACATCAACAGTGTCTATCTCATATATCTCAAAATAGCTGGTCATCTTCTTAGTGTGCTACTGAGCAGTGTAGGTTCCGGTGCCATCAAAGGTGGTAATCTTACTTTGATAGTCTTAAGGCATTGCACCTAGGTTAGCTGGTAGCACCAGGGGAGCATATCTGTTGGCCATTATTCTGGGTTGGGTGAGAGTAGAACCAGGAGTTGGGGTAATGGAAGGTGTTTGTGTTGTAGAGGAGGAACTAGAAGTGGTGGTGGGATGGTGGGGGGTTATTGGTGGGAGAGGAAGTGAAGGGGTGAAAGGGGGAGTGGAATGGATTTCAGAAAAGGGAGGGAATAATGATGAACTAGCAGAAAGTGAGGTGGTTTCATAAATTTCAGGTATGCTTTTGGTGTTAAGGGATGACTGAGAAGAGTTCTGCAAATACTGATTAATTGACAAATTGGCTCTTTGTGTTTCAAGTTCTCTAAGGAATTCTGGATCTTGGACTAGATCTCATAATTCACTGTCAGATGAGGTTCTAAACAGAGAGAGTTCGAAGTATTCATCAAAAGGAATATCTTCTAGGGAAATCCGTTTAACAGGACATGAATGTGATCTGAACAAAGGTCTGAGACTTACTGTGCTTTCTGGTCTTCTGATGATTCTAGCAATCAGGTTAGGATTCTCAAACACAGGTGGTGGATTGAGATCAGGATTAGCCCTAGTGTAATGAGTCCTTTTTGAAGCCAGATTTCAAATTTTTATGAATTTTCTTATATAAACTTTTTCAAAATAACTTTTAAAATCCTCTAAGATGCTTTCAAATCAAACTTTTTGGTTTCTTAAAGGTTTATTTCAACTGAGGATTTTTTCATTCCCTAGTATGGTTGCCACTATGTTATCACTCAGATTTTCCTTAGAAGTTATGGGAAGAAGGAAAGGGGTCTGAGGTAACCAAAAACCAATCTTTTAAGTATAGAATCTAGCCAATCTGTACTCAGAGAGGGCTCTCTCTTTATAATTTAGCTTTGTTTTGGAGTGATATTAGGCTAGTTATGATAGTTCAAGGTTGTTTGTTTGAGAGTGGTGGAATTCTGAAACAAGTGGGCAAACTAGGCTTCAGGCCATTGGGCTATGGAGTCAATCAAGGATAATTCACTCGATTAAGTCAAATTGTTGAGATACGAGTCCAACAGGTAGGATAACAGGGTAAAAACAAATTCAGGGCTTGAATGGATGATATTTCTGTTCAAAACAAGAGGCAAATTAAGAATCCTCAAGTTAGGAGTAGAAAGAAGAAAGGAAGATAGGTGAACCAGCATCAGGCAATTAAGAATCCTATACCAGGGACTTATTAGAAAAAACTACAGGGATAGAGGAGAAATTAAGAATTCCTTTATCAAAATAGTTTAGAAGAAAACATGTAAATGGTATACTGTTGATAGCAGAGAGAAAAGAAGCTAATTCTGATAAACTTTGACTATTTTACCATTTAGATTAAGATGCATGGAACATTAAAACATGTAGAAAACACATAAATCACAAGGATAGAATACTTATTTGCAATTAGACTGCACATGAATCTGATGTAATGTCCTCAACTTTTATTCCTTTTCCAGAAAAAAACCCAGACTTGAGTACAAAAGCTTTCTTAGCTTGATAGGGTAGCGTTCCAGAAATGTTATAGAATCCACCCTCAACACTTCGGATGGAGAAGTATTTATACAAAATTTACATAAAAATATCTCATAACTAAATGAGATTTATTCTAGGAAATACAAATATCTTTTACAACAATATAGAGACATATGGTCTAAATATAGAGATAGATGGTAAACAGATTGTTGCTATCCCTTGAATTATTGAAGGAGTTGGAGGTTAAAACTCGATTTTGGCTCTCTTTGTTGCTCTAGTAATTGTGTGCTAGATCTTGATTGACTTTTCCCTACTAATACTCTTTCACCTGTTTCTGATACACTTTACCTGTCCACCAACGTTCATCCTTTTTACCAAACTTTACTGTGGTAAATATTTCTATTTACGTTGTTGTTACCATAGTAATTTAAAGGATGTCTGTCATGTTAGTCCACCATTCTTCCTTTGGTATATTCATCCTTGTCAATTTCCTGTAAATTTCATCAGCCTCAGTGTATTTCACAAAATTAGGCTGGACTGTAAATAAGTGCTTTACTTCATGTTCAATGAAGAAGAGGTTCTCTAAACCATCGTAAAGCACTTTTCCTGTGGGTAGTGCTTTTGCTGAGGATGAACGAGCTTGACTTTCAACTTGCTAATGTAGTCTATCTGAACCATTAGCCTATCATTGATGACTAAAGGGCTTGGAAGGATTTTACTCAAAATGTCAAACTTTCTCATGAACTCATCTATGTCTTCCTGCAAACTTTGACATCTTCACTCCAGGCCTTGCATTAAATTTCTTTTTGTCAGAACTTTCTTCAGTTCGAGGATAGTAGCAGTCCTATCCTCAATGTCCAGTTGCTCCAAACGTTGCCTATTTTTACTGTTTATAAAATTTATTAACTGGACTGCCTCTTTAGGTTTTTTACCTAGTTCTTCTCTGGTCTTCTGAATTGCCTCAAGAGCAAGCTTAACCAAATCAATTTGTTCAAAAATAATTTGAATGGATGACCAAATATCATTTATGGAATCAATGATATTGTTCCACAATATTTTCCTAATCTCTACTAAAGGCCTGTCAAATGTCAGGTCCTTCTCTAATGCCTTGATTTTTTCAGCCATGCTTTTGTTTTTTCTTTTCTCCTCTGCATAATTGATCTGTGAAAGATCATACTTTTGTTCCAAGGTAGTAAATTTCTCTTTTACCTTCTGTAGCTCTATTACTTGGAGCTTCATTTCTTCCATTGAATTAATTAAGTCCTCTGTGCTCTGTGTTGATGTACCTACCTGTGTTGTACCTGTTGCTTCCACTGGTGTGGCTGTTGCCAAAGAAATGTTTGGTGCTAAAACAATTTCCATAGAGGAAGGGACTGCTGGGGAAACTATTGGCACTATAGTTTGAGGCTTGGAGGTTGATTCACTTTGCCCTGACTGCAATGCTTTCTCTAATTCCTGCTCAGTTTCCTTTAATTGCTCATTTTACTTAAGGACCAAGTCCATAAGTTCCTCATGATTATTTTTCTCAATAACCTCAGCAGTTTGAGGGTGTATGATGGGTGGCAATTTCATTTGTTTTCTAAGTGTAGCTATATCTTCATTTTTCTTCTTGATTAAGCATTCTGCTGACTTAACATCCTTTGGATCATGACCCAATTCAATTACTAGTTATTCCAATGATTTTATTCTATTATCTTAAGCTTGTCATGAGGATTTTTCCAGCTGCAATTGAGCTGTAGTGTTGCTCAATGAATTTTGCAATCTATGAGCCATCATTTCTTTTCTGGTCAGTGTTGAATAGACCATCTCACCTTTTTTATTGTGTAGTTCAATCTGGTCGATAGGGTGGATGTCTTTAGCCAAAACTTCAAAATTAGTTTTGAGATAATCTGCCAAGGATTTTGGCTGCTACACTGTGGGCTTCAGGAAACTCATTTGCATTTTTCCCTCTTTGATGTCAAAGGATGACATCAGTCTAGTTTAGTTTTTAGGGGCCATATTTAAGTACTGAGCATATGCTTGTGCTTTAATATGCTCATTCTTTGTCTTGATCTCCTTAAACTTCCCCTTTATATCTATAATATTCTTAGAAGAAGACCTGAAGGATGAAACCTCTATGCTGGGTTGTCTTTCTAGCACTTGCCTCTTTGAACTTGAGAGTGTCCCACTTGTTGGGAATGTTTGTAAACCATCTTTCCCTTCCTTCCTCATGCTCTCTGTAGTCTCCTCAATGAATTCTTCCTTTGAATATGGATTCAACCTTTGCCTCTTATCAAAGGGTTGATCTATGGGTATGCTAGAAGGGGTAGCTACTTGCCTTTCTCTTTTCAAGTTTCTTTCCTCATTTAGAGGAGTCTGTAGCACTAGAGGATTTTACATATTTGTTTGAGCTGGATGTGGCTGTGGTGAAGCTAACTCTATAGAGATTTTAGGTTGTTCTGATTCCTCTGGCTATTCTAATGTAGAGAAACATGGTTCTTGAGTTTTCCTTCGGGAAGGCTCTGTTGTGGGAGCACTAGGTTCCTGTGCTGGCCTTTGGGAAGACTCTGCAGGCACCTGTACAAAGGATTCCAGGTCAAGTCTCTTCTCCAAATATTTCATCACATTTTCAACTTCAACTTTATCACTATCTTGTTCTACCAATGTCCCTTCCCTCCATTCATTTAAATTGGCATATTGTTCTATTTTAGGGATCCTGTGATGGATGTAAGGTGACAACTTGTGTTTTATCCTTCTATCACAGATGAAACTATGAGGATCATATGCCCAAGCAAAAAATTTCATTAAATGAATCTTCGTCTCTATGATTTCTTCTACTTCTTGCCATGCTTTTTTGTTGTTGCACATAGATGGGCCTAAGTGGTCTTTGATCCTCAGCTGGGCTTTCTTCTTTGCTTTCATGAAGTGGATTTGATCAGAGTTGATTATTTGCCTGTAGTACTCTAGGGAAAATAATTTCATGGGGACATACTTGGGAAATTTGTAGGGAGGCAGTTCACACCCATACATTCTAATCTTAGTATGATTTTGGTATAAGTACCAGTCACCTATCCTATACTGCTTTGACAACTGAAGGATTCTTTTGATATCATCATTGATTCTAGGGGGGGGGGAATTCCTGTCAACATGGTAGTTATAGAATGGACAAATTGATCAATGAAATCTATATATGAATAGGGAGAAGAGGGTGAGTGGGGAAAAATAGAGGTTCAGAAAATGACTGACCTAGGGTTACCTTTGGTATCAAGCTTATGCACAGAGAATGGGAATTTGTCAGTTTGGTTGTAAAGGAAGAGGTGATACAGGACAATAGAATACTTGAACACTCTCTCATTCTCTAACCTCATGAATTGGTCGTGGATTTTGTCAGCTATGAATGCAGCATAGTCATATTTGGTAGCACGAGGCAGACCATGGGTGAAGATAGTTATGAAAGCTAGGGTCAATTCATCAACAAACTCACTAGTATTGAAACCCATAATGCCAACAACCATATTAACAATATCTTTTCCCATATCAGTGAAGAAACATGTTAGGTAGGGAGGGGGATCTTTGGGTATATGATTCTTATCCATGAAAGTATGGCAAATATGACTAAGTTTAGAAAAAAACATTTTCCTGGAATTTTCTAGTAATTCTGCAATGGAAATGGGGGTGAGGTTCTGGCCGGGCTGAAGCTGCAACATTTCATTAATTGAATCAACAGTAATTGTAAATAGGACTGACTGGTCGGGGGAAATTGCGCCTTTAAGGTTAGGATTATAATTGGCATGACATTGATGGATAATGTCTGGGAAAATGTGCATAAAAGGGAATAGGTGCTTTGGGAGATTTGATTCCCAAAGTCCTATGGTATCAGAATTGTTCAGGTAATCGTCTCAGCATCGATAATATACTTTCAAGGGGCATTTATCAGGTTGAAGGTCTTTTATTTGGAAGTCTTTATCTGCTAAGGGAAGGTAGTCCAAGTCCCTATGAGGAGTAGTGATTAGAGCTACATTGAGGGCCATGGGGGTTTCCATCCATGGTTCTTGTGTTTTTAGGGACGAAACTGGGATTTTCAATGAAATTGTTTAAAACAAAGGTGCCTAGGAAGTTTTGAACTAAGCTTAGCAACTCAATTATACTGAAAACTTTGGGTTTTAAAGCAATTTTAGAGGAATTTCAGTATACAAGAGGGTTTCTGGGAGAAAATCTGGTAAATACTTGTTCCTCGGAAACTGGCTATGATGTTCACGTTCGCAGGATGCACATAGTGGATTGGAGCGGCGTTGAAAGGTAGCATTCAAGGTAGTTGACAGTTTGGGGATGAATTGGTTGATTTTGGATGTACTATGTGCATGCATGGAATTGTTCTAGATAAAGGGCGAAGAAACGATTACACTTCTTTTTTATGCAAAGTCAATATTTTGGCCGGTTAGCGACAAAGACAGATGATGTAAACTTGATGATGTGACATTTTGTCATTTATGGGAGGCAGTAAGCAGGTTTCATCACACCACTTATGGGAGATTGGTGGTATTGAGGGAGGGCCACGTGATTCCATTTGTTAATTGACACGTAACATCGACGATTTTTGGAAAGCCGCTCATATTGCGTGTTTAACGTCCGACCAAAGGGCCCGCGTGATATGAGCGATAGCCGTCAAATTTGAGAGATCTGATCTGATGGAGGTTGGGGATGGGAAGTGGCTGATGCTTAATGGAGGGGGCCCGCTGTTGATAAAAGTCTTTTAATTACATATGGGGCGATGTGATTGGTCAAAAAGTTATTAATTGATCATGATGATTAATTAATCCTTTATTTTAGCACGGCGGGGGTCAAAGTTCTTAATTAGTCATGGGTTGACTAATTAATCCCATTTATCGAATGTTATTAAGGTTATTTCACAACCGCAGGGTGAGATATATATTTACTGGGATTTTAATAATAATATGGGTAATGGGTGATCTTTTGGAAGTTAAATAATAATACAAGTTAAAGTTAATATGACCTTGTAGGATTTGAAATGTGCTAAGTTAAATGTTTCTGAAACCATTTTCATCATATAACATTTATGACTTAGGCTAAATGAACATGAGGGTTTTTTTATATACAAAATGTTTTAATTTTCTTAAATAAAATAGGGATTTTACTTAGGAAAAGCTTTATCAAGGGAATGAATGATTTTATGGAGGGGTTATTGTTGATGAAGGGGACTTAAGTACTTTAGGTATTTGAAATTATTGGGCCGAGGGTCTGGTCCCTCCAAAAGTTAGAGAAATCTCTGAGCCCCTCTAACTTAGTATAGATACCTTTAGCACTTAGGGGAAATTAATGAATTTTTAAGGAAAAATGGAGTAAGGAAGTTAATTAGTTTTGACTTTTGCCCATGATGTAAATGTCTTCATTGTCATCCATTTATTTGCCAAAGTAATGTAATGATGAAAGCAAATGATTTGAGATTTTAACTTAACCATTCATCATACATGATTTTGCAACCAATCATCTACTTACCTACTTACACATCCTACCATCTTTACTTCTTTTATTAGGGTGCACTTAAACTGGCAAACCCTTATCACACTTTATTTTCTTTTACATGTAGATATCTATCTAAGTCTAGCCTTATTACATCCAAGGGCTCAGATTAAACTATTGAGCTCATTTTATTCACTCTACCTATCTACTTATCTGCCAAGATTAAACAGTTTGGTCAGATTTTATTCTCTATCTTTATAAACATGAAATTGAAAACATGGAATAACCAAGGTTAAACTATTTGGCTACCATGGATTGTGGCATAGGTGACAAGCTGCACACAACCTTTATTACACAAAAGTAAAGTAGTGGCATTTGGACTTGCACACTTTCATGCTCTTTTCTTTTTGTTGGGGTTCATTTTCTTTCATTTTTTTGACCTTCTCTTTATTCTTTTTACCCTTTGATTTTTCTTTTAGGGTATACCCTCTTTACATTTTTTAAATTTTTTCATTTTTTAAAAATATGGAAAACATTTGCAACAAGCAAAGGTATGTACATATTTCCGAGCTAAACCAAGTCAATCATGATATATGACACCTATTGGTATAAGAACATAACACCATGCACATCACTTCTAGCCTAGTTGCCATCATTGTTAGCCTAGTTGACATCAATGCTAGCCTAATACATCAATGCCAACACACTGAATGCCACAAGCCATCCAGACAATGCCAACTGTGCAAGAAAAAAACTATCTAACTGTAGTTAATTACAACTATTCTAATCTAATTTAAGTTGAAGGGAAATGAATGAATGAGAAAATAAATACATCACAATACTCAACTTTAAATAAATATTTAGTTGTATTTCAATGCAAGAAATGTGAATATTATTCTAATTGGTTCAAATATAGAAATGCTAGTATATAACCCAACCAATACTTTTTCATTAAATTAAGAAGACAATTATGAAAAACGAAATTGAATGTGCAAAAAATGTTAATCATCAAATAGAAAAATCCATTAATAACTAGCAATTAAACTCACACCAACATATGCATGAATGAATTATTACAAAAAATCATAAATAAATCATAAAATACATTGAAATAAATCTCTCATTTCCATGGCCTTCCAAGCTTCTAAATATTATATCTCATAAATATATAGTATACCCCTTGCCAAAAGTCCAAAAGTCCTCCTCCTTTAGATTTCAGAACACATTATATATACCAACGTAATTGCTTCTTGAGGATTTTTAATTACCCTGAGAGCAGTTACAACTTTCAATTTCCTTCTTTTGTCTTGCTCTAGCATAATAAAAAATTGTTATAAAATTCAAACTAAGGAAGTGACAACTATTACAAAGCTATCAATTCATCTATTTGAACTCCTAGGATGTCATCTAGGTACGCTGCCCAAATATGATAATGTGAAGAGATCATTTTTATTCTACTTGGAAGTAATCCCTCCATTGCAACATGGTATTTAATTTTTTCCATGAGGGTTTGGACATCCTTCTCTAGTGAAACCGTAACACCTCTCAATGTTAGTCCATGATTTTGTAATGATAACTGATGGCTGTAATCATAAATAAATTTCATATTTGTCTAGCCTAAAGAGTTGGATAGATGAATCCATGACTTAAGGGAGAGATGAGAGTGGTGTTGGTAGGTGAAGTTGAATTCCCACCACCAAACAATTGGCCAAGACATGTTGGTTAAGGGAGATTCCTTAATTCCATGACGTGAAGGGGAAGGGAAGCAAACCTCCCATGTGGAGGGCACAAAGAGAGCATAGAGCAAAAGAAAAAATGAGAAAAAGGAAAAAAGGAGACAACAAAACACTAGATGGACAAAAGGAGAACTCGGGGAAAAAGACAAGGTAGAATGTAGGAGAAAGGAACTATCTTCTTAAGAAAGTATGTTCAAACTGATGGGATGTGATTCCCAATATTTATGCACTAAAGTTGTTGGGCTATGGTATCCAAGGATGAAAAAGCAGTAGGAGGCTAAGAAGGGGAATTAGGTGTGAATGCTTGTTGAAAAGAGTTGATAAACCACTAAGTTATTACTAAGGAAGTTATTAAACCATTTACTGTTTTCCAAGTAAGTTTATAAACCACTAAGGATCCCATTGTAAGGTTGATAAACCATTAGGGAGGGTAGAAATCCACTAGGTTTCTTGCTAACAAGGGTTGACAAACCACTAAGTTCTTGCTAAGAAATATGATAAACCATTTAATGCTTGCTAAGTAAATTGATAAATGACCCAAACAGTGAGATACATGCTCCTATAGTGCTTGCCTTGAAATCACAATTAATAAACCACCTATAAAGTAAACCCATACTCCTAGAACTTGGAAATACCCCAACTAATACTAGTTGAAATTCCCCGAGAAATCAATCCCTCAGATCATGGATCTAGCTCGAGGGTGGATAGCTATAAGAAATATTATGGTGAGATAGCCTATGGTTGGGTGGAGTTTTGAAGTTCAACCTTCAATTTCCAACCATGTCTAGCCATTTAGATAAGTGCCACACCTTGTGTATATTTGAATGAGAATGATTATGATGATTGGTATGTTATTGATCAATGTATCATTATGTGTTATTCTTGAATGGTCATTGAAAATTGTTGCATGTCCTTGATGGGAAATTTTCCATGTATGTTGATGGGAAATCTGCCAAGTATGCTTTGTCGACTAATTTGGATGCTAACTTTATGTGGATGATATGAATGTTTCTTGATTTTATATGAAATTGTGACTTGTTGCATGAAGGCATACAACTAATTTATATTACCAACATTCAGATGATTGGCATGCTTGTGAAATGAAAGGTTCACTAACTAGATTTATATTATAATGCACTCTATTTATGTAGAGGATGGATTATTCCCTATGTATATTGTGAAAGACGAGACATATGTGATGTTTTTGTAATCAAACATATAGAGCAATGAAGCCTATGGCTTAACTAGTATTAATATTTAATGATAGAGCAATTTTGTGAGCCATTTTTATCATTGTAGCTAATTATATGATATTTGTAATGCTACTAATTTGAATGAAGGTTTCTTATGCATCGTGGGTATTCTCTGAGCCACACTAAGACCCAAGGAAATCTCGATCGAGCCTCAGGAATCCTTGGAGTCACTAAGTCAGTGTATTGTCTGCAATGGTCATATATTATGGCTAAATAACCCTTTGCACATACACAAACACATGTGTGTGTGTTGTGTGATACTATATATATATATATATTATATATATATTTTATATATTATATATATAGATATATAAGTGACTTTGGAAATATGTGTGGTAGATGAAGTGCGTGGGACATGAATATTCTAATTTTTTAATGTGAAGTTTCACATCACAACATGCCTTCCTAGCTAAGAAGTATGTGTTAACCGCTTTGGGGATGAGAATTGTTGATAGAGGGTGCAAACAAAGATTTCCACATTACTTGCTGAGAATATTCACATCGCACCTCGCGTCCCTCAGCAGGTAGTAGGCATGGATCATTTGTAGTGTTGGTGCCATTGACAAAGAAAACATAATAGGAAATAATCTTGCTACTCGATGTGAAAGTTCACACCACTCCATGCCCAAGTTGGCATAAGCCACTGTTGTATGGTGGCGTCGTGGTGTGATGGCGGGACAAGAATATTTTTGTCTCGAGGAACAAAAATATTGAGTGGGGCATAACAGAGAAATTGTGGCTTGGGTAAAAAAATATATAACATAAAAATGTGATTTTGCACAAAGGGGCTTGCCCCTATGGGACCCCCTAGTGCAGTCTGAGGTGGCAGGTGGCATGTAGGTTGGGTAGGGTTGCATGGATGCCACAAGGGTAGGTGACGTGGACATATGCTCACATGGTGCCTATGTGGCAGGTAGAATCAATCTTGTTAGATGGCCAAAGAGTATGTTATTGGATGACACGTGGCACCATTATAAGATTCCATGTGGTAGGGTGACATTACCCTGACATCATAAGAAGCATAGGAAACAATTAACTTGGAGCTGGATGATGTGGATGTTAAGTGGTGCCACAGATCACACCATGTTGGAGGTAATAGAAGAAGCGACATCAAATTATTTTTGTTAAGGTACAAGAAGGTTCCCATCAACGCTTTCCATCTAGCACTTGACATAGAGCGCTATATGGGAAACCCTCCAGTAGATAATGTGAAATTAACTATCATGTTGAAAGGTTTGAAAAAGGCATTTTTGTAGGTATGGTGTGGTGGCATTATGGCGTGATGAAGTGGTGGGTGCCATGATGGATTTTGAGCAATGTTGCAGAGCCACATATGCCACTCAACATTGTCACGTAGCCATGTTTGCTAATGGGGCAAGGTTTAATGAATAAATATTGTAATGGGAATAACCTTCAATACACAAATCACATCGAGATAAAAAAAAAAAAATATATCACGAGAAAGGTCTCAATAAGACAAACACAATGGTGGCATTTGTTTTGAATTTCGATGAGGTTGTGTTGACAGTGTTGGATTCGCCAAAATTTAGGGGATCTCCCCGATATGAGGTCCCAATTAGACCTCACACCATTTGGTGTAGGAGTCCCATCTGGTATGATGGCCTGGTTGTCATATAATTAGAGATTTTCCTCGGCTCTAACTTTCAACACATGAGAGTGTTGCAATTGTACCTTTGGAAAGCAAGGTGAGTGTGCAACATAATTGTGTCTAGGTTCTCTTAATGCAAAAAGGGGAGAAAAATGAGCCTCTAAGTGAGAGGTGATAGTACCACCCAGGAAGAGACACATGTGAACCAGGAAGGTATGTCCAACATCTAGGAGAATAGTCCATAGAGGATGTGGAAATCTTTAAAACCAAAGAACAGGTAAAGGCTTGTCTACCATCCCACAAAATAGTCCACAACAGATGGGATGGTTGTTATCACCAATGAATGAGGAAAGGTCTGTCTAGTATCCTGTGGAGTAGTCCACAAGGATGAGATAACAATGACAACCATAACAACACATTCCCAACAAGGTAAGCACTAAAACAACCAAAATAGTTCAACTATCTTAGTACATGTCAAATAAACATGAAATATTAGTACTCACGGAATAGTCTTATAAACATCCATAATTCATGCATGGAAAAGTGTTTTTCTGAGAAGGCTTCTGTATTAAGAAAAAGTTCCAAAACACATATTTACATCATACATCATTAGCCCTACTAGTGGGACAATGGAGCCACTCCTTTCTCCTCAAAGAACTGACTAAAACTCTCTATGCTTTGCAGGAGGACCCAAGGTGAAAATTCCTTTGCTCATACAATGAGGGGGTATATATAACCATTGGGTGATGCTTTAACCTTGTGACTCTTTGACTACCCTCATGGTTGTTCAACTTCCTATGAATTTTCAACTGACATGACTCTTCATATTCATGTGTTTCCATTGGACTTCCACTTTACATTACATTTGATTTACATTATACATGTAGCTTATAATAGTAATGTGGCCTTTGACAACTCATGACACGACTTGACATGGTACTGTTGATATGGACTAGGTTGTTGAGGTGGAAATGTTAATTCGTTGTTGTTGCTGAGTGATAGATGTGTTATTGGATGTGCTTTATCCTCTCCTTCACATGGCTTGATGATGTAGGGTCTTCAATGATATTTGGTCTTGAGAGGTGGTTGCATGCATGTATTCCCTTTTCTTTTTCTTGATAGGCTTCTTTATCCATTTAACTATATGTGATTCTTCAAGCATGTTCACTCCTTATTATCCTTCTTCTTCATCTCACCATGATCCAACATTGTACCTATTCCTACAATTCACTCATGATGGGGCGAAATAAAATCCAAAACCTCATAGTCTAAGTTCAAGCATTGTTATCTATGGACAAGGCTCAAGACAGGTGACAGGATGGGAAAGAGGGCCCAGTAACTGCGCATTGCGCAGTTGCATGTGACAGGCCGGGAGGTTGGTCACTGAGACTGCATAGAGCGTAGCCTAGGCCTAGCTGAGGAACTCTTAAGCACAATCCTTATTGCTGGGAAAAAATGTGCAGAGGCCACTATGGTGGATGATTACACAATTGAGACAACCAATGAATTATGTAGGATGGGACCCTGGGAGGCAAGTCTGTGAATTTTTTGATGGCAAGGAAGGACTGGGAAACAGAGGGGTCTGAGAGGACAGGTCTATGCAGTTCTATAGATCAATGAGTCTCGACTGAGGGAGGACACTCGGGAGACACTTTTGCACAGTTATGGTAGGCAAGGAAGGCTTGGTCCTCTGCATAGTTCAGGTCATGTTAGGAGAAGTTACTGCACAATTCTAGGGACGAAGGAAGGCTTCTCAGCTCTGAAATTGTGTAGTGAAACTACCTTGGGGACAATGGTTGCTCACTACACATTTCCATGCAGTAAGGCTTCATCACTTAGGGCTGAGACTACGTAGTGCATAGTTTAGTCAGAGTCCAGTGAAGGTGAGTTTCCCGTTTGGAAGGATTTTTGGAGAAATGGATAAGTGCAAGAGAGAAGTGAACCTATGAGTAACTTAAACTTGTGATTGCACACTTACCATATTTAGATGATACAACAACATAAACAATTAGAAAAACAAGACAAAGCATTACCCTCTGTGAGACTGTCCTAGGATGAAAGCGATAAGTGTGACACTTAAGGTGGGCTTAGGACAACCATGCTGACACTTGTGCAATAGTTCTTAAAACCATAGAAAATTTTAGGGGCTAATATTCGCAGGTGGGCTAATTTTCAATGATTTTTCCAAAAAAATATTCACCAATTTCCATTTTTTTATAAAAATGATTCACTCAAATTTTATAATATAAAATTATTTTACCTTAAAAATCGCAAACATTATATAGAGAGTATATATAATTCATTATAAATTTGAATAATTATACAAATGCATCAATAAACATTTTATAGTTTGCATATTAGAGACTAGTGAGATTCGCCACCGTTTTAAACTTTAAAATAATTTTCCTTCCTTAAAATTTTCCCTACTTAAAACTTTGTGTATGAGTGAAATAGATGTTTTCATAGCTAGGAAAACTTAAATACACAAATACCAAACTTCGAAATCACTTGAAAAGGACCACAAGCAAGGTAAAACAATCAAGCATGCCAAAAGACGACAATTGACCAAACAAGAAAAAGGGGTGAAAAGGCTCTAAGAGAGCTCATGGAATGAGCTCAAGTGTTTGCAACTAGAAAGGGAAAGACCAAGGAAGGCTCCAAAATTTGAGTGCAAGCCAAAAATTTCCAGGCTGTTGCAGCCGCTACAAAACTTAGCGACACACTAGTTGAATACCAACTTCTCTATCTTGGTTCATTTTTTAGTGCAGTACCTTCCTTTAGGGAGTATTGATTCATCGTGCAGATTACTTTAGATTCCTAACTTACCCCATCATGGGAAAACACAATTTCCTTTGTACCTTCTCAGTTGAACACAACATAAGATTCAACAAGATCACAATGTTTCGAATTGGGAAGGGTAAAGTTAGCACGGGAGCTTAATATTTTCAAGAGTATAGTTTTTCATCTCTGGTGTTGCTCTGTTGTTAGCAAGCCTAGACAGTACCCCTGTGGAGTCACATAGGAATACAAGAATTGCTCCACACCCAATGAGATTGGACAATACCCTGGTGGGGTTTCCAGCTTCACCTCTTTGCACAAGAAGTATTTGTTTTCTTTCACCTTTATTTATTTATTTAAAGAGAACTGTGCATCGACACTTATTTATTTTGGGTGGAAGAGGAATCTCGACTTATTGAGAGACAAAGAGGTTATTCCTTTGAAGAAGCATGTATAGACCTCTAATTTAGGTTTTCTCATTTGGATTTTCCCCTTCTCCATTTCTAATAGTTAGATAAGATTGAAAACACCAAAGAAAAAGACTGAGTATAGGAATGAGGTTTCCAGACTGGACATAGGTTCATGGTTGGACCAAAACTCTCCTCATGGATGGATCGTATTTTACGTCAGAACTTCATTGGCCAAAAGTTACAACAAATATAAAGAAGGAAGACGCAGGACTGACCAAGTGTTGTAGTGTCACAAAGCTCTTTGAACTTCAGCCACACACACACTTGGAATCCACAACACATTAAGGCGCAACACTTATTTACATAAGAAAAACAACAAAAAACCAAAGAAAAAATAAACAAAAAATAAAAGACTATGTACAAATGTTGCTTGTTGTTCCATTCATCATTTTGAGTGAGCACAACAATGAGAGAAGTGTTAGAATTGGAAGCATAGAGAAAGAAATCTTTGTTGAAGTCTGGGTTGTACAGTGCTGGTGCTTCTACTATTGCTTTATTTATACGGGTGAATGCATCCTTTTCCCTTTTGCCCCAACTATAGACTGAATCCTTCTTGATCATCTCATGTATGGGTTTGACGATCTAAGCATAGTCAAAGATGAAATTTATGAGGAAGTTTATCTTCCCGAAGAAACACTGCATGGCTTTCTTGTTCACAGGGTGGGGAATCTACGTGATAGTCTGAACTCTGTCTTGATCTACCTTGATCCCACTTTTAGCAATAATGTGTCCAAGCAGGTTACCCTCAGAAACTATGAAGATGCTCTTCTTGGGATTCAAGGATGTCACATATTTCAGGAGTCGCTCAAAAATTTTCTTGAGGTGCTGCAGGTGGTTTGACCACTGTCTGGAGAACACTATTACATCATCGAGGTAGACCACTATACTCTATCTGATAAGCCCATGGAAAGTGATGTCCATTGCACGTTGAAATGTTGCACCTGCTTTAACTAGCCCAAATGACATTCTGCGAAATGTGAATGTACCTCACTTGGAATGGAATGTAGTCTTGAGTCTACTAGGATCTGCTACTAAGACCTAGTTGTAACCAGGAAAACCATCTAGCAAAGAAAACAACTCTACTCCAGTTACTATATGCAATATGTGCTCCATGGATGACACTGGGTAATTGTCTTTGTCTGAGGCGCGGTTGAGGTTGCGAAAATATACACACAGGTGGATCTCCTTGGACTTCTTCCTGACAAGGACTAAGTTAGAAACCCATGTCAAATGCCACACTTTATAGATGATCCTAGCATCCAATAACTTCATAAATTCTTTCTATATGAGGGGTTCAAGTGTTGGATGAACTTTTCTCAGTTTCTATTGAAAAAGCTTGGTCCCTTCTTTTATCACTATTACATGCTTGATTATTCGCGTTTCATATGTCTTAAGATCATCGTACATCCACATGAAGACATCATGGTACTACTTGAAAAGGAAGATAAAAGTTTGTTTCTCTTGTGGTGTACAAAAAGTACCGAGATTCACATACTTCAGATCTTCTTTTGTTCCCAGGTTGATATGTTCATGCAACAATGTAGAGCTATGGGTACTAGTGTTCACATGTCCCTAAAAATGGTTTTGCAGGTCATATAACTTCTCTAGTGATGTCACACACTTGGGGATGAGGTTGCCTTTCCTTGTACTAGCTTCATCCTACAAATATTGTTCATGCTCATCATCGTCTATTGTTACATCCTTGAAGACGTTAGCATTGGCCATGAAATGCAGTATCTATTGATCATCATAAAAAATGTGCAAGTTAGTGATGTTATCTGGGACATATTGTTTATATGTAATCTCAATAGAAAATATGTCCCTTAATGGTAACATCCTAGCAGCTATGTTTTCCAAAGCATCTGTAGCTACATTACGCATTCTTGGTATTGAAATAATATTGAAAGCTTGGAAGTGAGAAATAAGTTGCCATACCTCTTGTTGACACCTCTTAACATGAGGTGATACATAATGTATAGTTTTACATACCTGATGCACCATGATTTCAGAGTCACCTACCCCTTTCAGGATAACGACCTTGAGGTCAATGGTTTTCTATAAGCCCAAGACGAGTGCTTTCTACTATGTGGTGTTGTTTTTGCACTCGAAATCCAAGTGACTAGAGATCAAATGTTTCCTTTGTAGCGGGTCTATTAAAAAAAAACCAGCTCCAGAGCCCTCTCGTGTTTTGGATTTGTCAAAGTACATGGTCCACATATCGTCTATACAAGGACCGCTTACCACACTAGTACTACCACTACTGCTATCACTACTACTAACTGTACACATTTCATTTTCTCCTATTGGGCATGGAAGGAGGCCCAACTATGTGTCTGGTGGGATAGGGGATGACTCTGCAAGATAACTCCCCAACTGTGTCTCTAGAAAACAATTGTCAAAAAAAAGTTCAACGAAATACAATGACTCGATATGTCCATTCAAGGGTGTCACATTGTGCTTCATGTATCTTTTTGACAACACTTGAATATGGTTGTTCCTACCCTTATACGGAGACCATAAGTGTGACCAGTTAGTAGTAAAGTATCCTTGCAGCTTGCTTGACCAATCTCTACTGAGAAATACCCCGTCTTCTTCCTAGATGTCCATAATTACAATATTGATTCATTGATGAACTTGTTCATCAGATGATAGTCAGATGATCACATCCCTGAGTTCACCCATTGATGGCACACAAGTTCTATCTAGTTAGATGATTTGTACCTCTATCTTACTCCATTGAGCATTGATCTTCTTAGCCACAGAGAGTGGCATGACATTAACCGAAGCACCAAAATAAACCAAGCAGTTGTGAACACTGAAGTTAAATATTTTAGATGATAACAAGAATGGTGGGTAGAGTGAGTTCGCCTCCTCCATGCATAGTGCGTTAAGCACAAATCTGAGAGTGTCAGGATACTTACTAGATCCCTTATTCGAAGAGGTGACATGACCAGTAGAGGTTTCCCCAAGTGCTCATAGAAGAATGTCCCGCTGGCTCATGATTTTTGTAAGTTCAAACAGAGAAATATTTGCACGAGCCTTCTTCATGTTTTCAACATTGTTGTACTCTATTGCAGGAAGACTCACTGAGGTGTCCGGGAGTGGAACTGAATTCATGGTTTCCTGTGGGATGGTTATGTATTTACTACTTGTGGAAATACTTTTCATTGAAGCTGTCTTCCTGGACTTTCTTTGAGTGTTCTTTGTTGAGTCGACTGATGGACCCATTTTCCTTAATAGATTTTCTCTTAATTTCAAGTTCGCTATCTCAATCACAATGGTGGCCCCTTGACTTCTCAAGTTGTATAAGTTATTTTTCTTTGGGTTCGGACTATCATTCAGAGGATTATTATCGGTGGTGGTCTTATGGGATGTGAGAACATACAGATATACATTTACTACATGCCTAGTGCTTGGAGCTTTATTAGTTGTAGCAAATTCTTCTTCTTCATCGTCAGGCTCAGGTTGTTCATCAACCATGGTTGTGTTAAGAAACTACATAGAAATACTACTCATTCCATGGTTCCATTCTCAACACATTTTTCTTTCAAATTATGTGCATGATGGAACATGTAGTATGAAAATGTAGTGATTTTCTCAATGTTCATAACCATGTTGGAGCTCTACGCAGATTTGGTTAGCTAGCTGTTGTTGCTACTGGAAGCTACATTCTTCTTTTGCAGGTAATTGGGGGGTCTGCTGCTCATGGTAGTATCACTTGTACTCTACTTAAGTTCAACCATTTTGGTAGTCAGAGACTTGATGAGATGAGTAAGGTTCTTAATATCGCTCACATCCTTTTCCTTAGCCTTGCTCACAAAGGTCTGTGACCTCTTACCCATGTATTTGGATTCCTTAATGGTTCATCGTCTACAATGACTCCAATATCATGCAGGTCTTTTTGTATGAAGCCTCTTAATAATGTTATATTATAGTTGGTTTTGCAACTCACTTGATGAACTACACAATATTGGTCAGAAGGGTAGAAGTGTAGTAATTGATAGTGATGGAGTTGTGAGGTTTAGTGTCATCTGAGAACTTGTTCAAAATATGGTTTAACCTCTGATTTAAATATTTGACCTTTTCTTTCTACTCCATCTTGAGACTACCCAAATCCTTCAATAACATGGCAAGGGTCTTGTTTTTAGAAAATTTTTCAAGAAATATCCTTTTGAATACCCTCCAATTCTGGATGGAGTTTGGAGGAAGGTTGTGGTACCATACAGTTTCTCTGCCATCCAAGGTACATAGAAATAGTCTACATGCAACATCATCATAACGTACCTCGAGTGTCAGTAGATGTAGGTAGAAAGTATCTAAGTGATCTTTTGCCTTCACTATCTTGTCAGGGTCATATTTCATTACGATCTTCTCCACGTGTCTTGGCATCTTGTGCAGGACAATCAGAAGTGCCAATGGGCCCTGAGTCATCCAATCTAGATTTTGGTATACCATGTTGTCTTCTTCATTGTCTTCCTCTTCCTCTTTTGAATCTGATGATTCCTCTTTTGAATTTGTTAGTTCCTCCTCTTCTTCTCCTCTTCCTTCGTTTCCTTCACCCCTGCCTCCTCTTCTAGGACCTTAACCCAAGAGTAAGAGGTTGCCTTCTTCTTCCTTTTGAAAGAGTGGGGATTCTTCTTCTTTCTCCATAGCTTTTGCCAGCTCCTCAAGTGTGGCAAAGATCGCTTCTTCCATAGATGTAACTACTACTTCTGTGGGGGTAGTCTTGTTATTATTTTGAGAGTATGGAAGAGCATACACTCCCAGAATTAGTCCAACAACTTTTGCAAATTGATGGGTGATGGGACAAAGAGCCCGAATTTGATGATACAAGATTTCACGTTCAGGCTTGGGAGTGAGGAATTACGAACTTTAGAATTACAGGTAGGGGAGAGTGGGTGAATGTTACTACCTTGAGTAGAAAATGGATGAGTGGGGTTGGTGAAACAATCAACCATAAACTATTGGCCGCCTTCCTTCTCAGTGCTAGAAATGTTAACGGTGCTAGATCCGCCAACATTCTGGGGATCTCCCCGATATGAGGTCCCAATTAGACTTCACACCATTTGGTGTAGGATTCCCATCTGGTATGATGGCCTGGTTTCCATATACTTAGAGATTTTCCTTAACTCTAACTTTCAAGACATGAGAGTGTTGCAATGGTACATTCAAAAAGCATGGTGAGTGTGCCTAGTGAGTGTGTCTAGATTCTCTTACTCCAAAAATGGGAGAAAATTGATCCTCTAAGTGAGAGGTAATAGTACCACCTAGGAAGAGATACACATGAACCAAGAAGTTCTGTCCAACATCCATCGGAATAGTCCACAACAAATGTGGAAGTCATCAAAACTAAAGAATAGGGAAAGGTACGTCTACCATCTAGCATAATAGTCCACAATGGATGTGACGGTCATTATAACCAATGAACGGGGAAAGGTCTATCTAGTATCCTGTGGAGTAGTCCACAAGGATGATACAACAATGACAACCATAACAAGAAATTACCAACAAGGTAAGCACTAAAACAACTGAAGTAGTTCAATTATCTTAGTACATTTGAAAAAAACATGAAATATAAATTCTCACAAAATAGTCTTACAAACATCCATAAGTCATGCATGGAAAAGTGCTGGCTCGAGAAGGCTTATGTATTAAGCAAAAGTTCCAAGACACATATTTACATCATACATCACTAGCCCTAGTATTGGGACATTGGAGCCACTCCTTGCTCCTCAAAGAACAGATTGAAACTCTCTATGATTTGCAGGAGGAACTAAGGTGAAAATTCCTTCGCTCATATAATGAGGTGTTATATATAACCAAGGGGTGATGCTTGACCCTTGTAACTCTTTGACTACCCTCATGACTGTTCAACTTCCTATGACTTTTCAACTGACATGAATCTTCATATTCATGTGTGTCCATTGGACTTCCACTTTACATTACATTCGATTTACAATATAAATATGGCTCATAATAGTGATGTGGCCTTTGACAACTCATGCCATGACTTGACATGACACTACTGACATGGACTAGTTTGCAGAGGTGGAAATGTCAAGCCACTGCTGTTCCTAAGTGATAGATGTGTTCTTGGATGTGATTTATCCTCTCCTCTGTATGGCTTGAAGATGTGGGGTTTTCAAGGATCTTCAGTCTTGAGAGGTGGTTGCATGCATGCATTCCCTTTACTTTCTCTTGATAGGCTTCTTTGTCCGTCCAATAGTATGTGAGTCTTCAAGCATGTTCACTCCTTCTTCTCGTTCCTCATCATCTCTCCATAATCCAACAGAGTACCGATTCCTGTAGTTCACTCATGATGGGATGACATCAAATCCAAAACCTCCTAGTCTAAGTTGAAGCATTATTATCCATGGACTAGGCTGGGGACAGGTGACAGGCTAGGAAAGAGGGCCCAGTAATTGCACATTGTGCAATTCTAGGTGATAGGCTAGGAGGCTAGTCATTGAGATTGCACAGAGCATAGCTCAAGCTTGGCTGAGGAACTCCTAAGCATAATCCTTACTACTGGGGAAAAATTCGCAAAGGCCACTGGGTGGCACAATTCACAGTTGAGACAACCAATGACTGATGTGGGATGGCACCTTGGGAGGTAGGTCTGTGCAGTTTTCAAAGGCAAGGCAGGACTTGGCAACAAAGGGTCCTGGGAAGACAAGTCTGCATAGTTCTAGAGATCAGTGAGTCTTGACTGATGGAGGACACTGGGGAGACACTTCTACACAGTTCTAGGAGGCAAGGTAGGCTTGGTCCTCTGCGCATTGTGGGGTTCCAGCATGCAGGTTGCAAGTGGGAATGAAATTGTATAGATGATCGCCCCAAATTTGCATTTCGCCATTTCATTGCTTAGGATCTCCACAAACTTTTTATTTGTAAGAGATCTTTTCCTATCCTTCTGGAGTGCGAGTGTGTTGCGCATTTGATCCAGGTAGCCCTCAGTGTCTTCACACTTTTAATTTTCTATTGATGTCTATAAGTGTGTCATCATGTGTCTCTTCATCCTTCCACAACCCTTCGCATTATTTTAATGGTTAAATGCACATCTATGTGAAGGTTTTCATTTTAAATGATACATTTTCACACTTCTGAACCCTCACTATACTCAGTCAATTTCTCAATCTCTCATCCACCTACGAATATTGAATGCAATTTCCCATGGTCAAAATATGTCTAAGTATTGATTTCATTGCACCCATGCAAAGAAGTGTCCTAACATTTCATGTCTATCATTGTCATCTTCGATTGCACAAATACTCTTGCCCAATATATTTGTAGTGAATCAATTTCATTCAAAGCCATAAGCTTATATACTTGTGACCATGAAGTGTGAATGTGTCGGTATGGAGTCTTTGCCTTGACTTGACGCACTTGTGCATGATAGAAGCATAACATTGGGATCTATACCTATAGAAACTTTGAATGCACTAGGATTTGAATCCTCACTCTTCATTGTTCCTCTCTCCCATTTTAGTCTCCTAGCCTAAATACCTCTAGCAATAGCTTCCTTGCTTGTTTCAATCTCTTAACCCTTGCCCTTGTGTAGTGTGATTGTGCCTAATGCACTATTTTTTTCAGTGGTATTACAAAAATAGAACAAATGTAGAATAGATATTTATTGGACTAATTTGTTTCTTTTCCATGAATGAATTTTCATTTCTAGGGATGGTAAATCATCAACACATAACCGTGTCATCATCCAAAAAAAGAATGCATCCAGTGACAATAAAATGGTTTGTAAGGGAGCCAGTGGAAAGTAACATTGAAGGAGTATTGAATAGTCATAAAGCCAAGGTGCCAATCCTCAAGGACACAACTTGTTTTATTGAAAAATAAATATCCCTATCATGGCCAACACCATTAAATAAATTCATTAGGAAAGAAATTCTAGAGAATGAAGAAGACAAAGATGTTTACATTAACATCAATACATTCAAATTCTATAGAGTTGGTTCTTACTATCCCATATTTCCTTGTGCGGAGACCACAAAGTGGGTTCTACAACACATTGGCCTTGATAACATGATTGAATGAAGCTCAAAAGGCATGGTTTTGGCTACATATAAGGCATATGGCATTCATATGTATTACAAGCTACCCAAGACACAAGAATAATTGAATTCTAGGTGGTATGTTGATTTCTACAAGTCTAGTAAAGACAACCTCAAATCTCAGTGGAAAGAACCAAGTAAATTATGATAGAAGCCCGAAGGAATATACAAAACCAATATTTTTAGGAAGGTGTACCAATAGCTAATGCCTATGTATTTTCGAATCCATGAGAGAGGGAACATTGAATTATTTGAGGAAGAGTGGGTTTATATGGTGTACACTTGTGCCGCCAAGGGGACTATATTCAATTGGTTTGATCTCATAGCCAAATCGATAAAATAATGTGGAAAAAAGTGAGCAACCAAAATTCTACATGTCTTCTTATTTTTTGGATGGTATATGCATAAAGAATGAGTTCCCTATAATGGAATGGAAATGGGTGTTTACCAAGAAATACCACCGATACACATATATTCTAAAGTGCTATGGAAACAAGTTATAAAGGAGTACATGGAAAGATCACCAAATTATTCATTTCAACATTATATCAAATATTGTTTGACACTGAGGCACCATGTATGTTTGAAAAAGATATAACATATATTGCAGGCATTGTAGGTTGGTTAACACCCCTTGACGGTACATTCATCAGGGTTTTTGGGGCATGCAAGAGCCCTCACCTCCCTCCTTAATTTGTGACATAAAAGGTAGTGATGTAGGAGATTGATTATCATCTAGATACAAAATTATTTGGTGCATTTTAGAAAACAAAGAAGTCCCCATGGACAATATTCCCATTATGCATAGGATCATGCAACCCAAAGAGATTGAAGGTAGCAGAAGAAGAAACAAATGAGCATAATTGCCTTAAGTTTAGTGAAATGGGATATCATCAAAATTGTTAGGATATTCCGACACATAGGAATAGTTAAGTTCAACTTGGTCTAGTATAGAGTTAGGTTAGAGTTAGGTAAAGTGTGTTTCTTTACCGTTGTACATTTTGTAACTTACAATC
>APFE030054836.1:62703-103910 GCA_000404065.3 Pinus taeda | reverse complement strand
AGAATCCTAAGAAGTCATAGCCTAAAAAGAATGGTCCTAAACCAAACAAGGGTCCTAAGCAAACTCAGTCTCAAAATGAAAGATCATTTCAGCAAAATGATAAGACCAATAAAAACAAATGGAAGAAGACTGATAGACATTGTAACTTTTGTAATCGAGATGGCCACTTAGAATCTAAATGCTTTAAGAAGATGGAATCCTTGGAAGCCGCAATGAAGAAACATAACATCCATGTGGAGCATTCTTCTACTTCAACTTCAACTTCATCTTCAGGAATGGCACTTTCTGCATGTCGTTGTCAATCATCTCAATCAGGTTATGCATTAAATGTATCTTCTTCTTCTCATTCTCATGAGTGGCTCATTGATTCTGAAGCCTCTTATCACATGGCCAAAAACAAAGCCATGTTTTCTTCTTTACATGATTGTAACACCAAAAATATATATGTTGGTGATGATAGATCTCTTAATGTTGTAGGGACTAGAACTGTTCATTTAGACAATGGTCAGTTTAATGATGTATTATGTGTTCCAAACTTATCCAGCAACCTTCTATCTGTATATCAGATAACTCATTCAGGTGAAGGTAAAATTGTTGAATTTTCACCTCATGATGTTGTAATCAAGGATCTAAGAGATCCTAAACAGATTCTAGCTACTGGTATTGCTGATGATTCCACAAGGTTGTATAAGTTTCATAACTTTGGGTCATCAAATCTTCCCTCAGTATTTGTTGCTCATAATGATGAAGTGAGCAAACTTTGGCATGAGCGATTTGGTCACTTAAACTATCGCTCCCTTCAGCATCTATGTAAAGAAAATATGGTGACAGGTCTTCCTATGGTTTCTTGCAGAGATGGTGTTGTTCCGGATGTGTACTTGGAAAACATCATCGGGACAGTTTTGAAAAACGTGCCTCTTGGCACGCCTCAGCCCCTTACGTTGTGCCACAATGGATGTGAGCCACTTCCTGTTGCTTCATCCTCTGGCTGCAAGTATTTCTTAACTTTCATTGATGATTTCTCCAGACGCACTTGGGTATACTTCTTAAAACTCAAGAGCGAAGTATTTAACACATTTTTGGCCTTCAAAGCCTTTGTTGAAAAACAATCTGGACATCAAATTCTTAAGCTAAGAACTGATAATGGTGAGAATATGTTAAAAACACATTCATCAACTTTTGCACCGAAAATGGCATTCAAATGCAACACACTGTTCCATACACTCCACAACAAAATGGTGTAGCTGAAAGGAAAAATCGCACCTTAAAGGAAATGGCTAACTGTATGCTGCAATTTAAAGGACTTAGTCTTAGTTTTTGGGCCGAAGCAATTAATTGTGCAAATTATATAATAAATCGCACTCCTACTAAGGTTCTAAAGAATATCACTCCAGAAGAAGCTTGGAGTTCCATTTAACCAGATGTAAGTCACTTTCGTATTTTTGGAAGTGAAGCATGGGCCCATATTCCAGATGAAAAGCATAAAGCTTTAGAACCTAAGAGTGAGAAATGTACTTTTGTTGGATATTCTGAAGATGTAAAAGGTTATAGACTTATTCCATTTAAGTCCAAAAATGTATCATTAGAAGAGATGTAAAATTTGATGAAAATAAATCGGCCTGCGAGCCTAGTCCGGCGGATGTGCCACCTCTTCCTATCTCTTCTACTTATGAAAACATTTCTTCTTCAGATGATGAAAGTGAGGATGATAATCCTCCACCACCTTCACAGGATCAAACTGAAGCTCCTCCACCACCTTCAGATCCTCACTTCCAAGATGGGTCCGTGCTACTCGAGATGCAGCAGGTGATCTTGCCGGGCTACAGATCAGCGACGTACACGTTCTCAGTTTGAAAGAGCCTCTTCTTTACTGGCTCAAGCTCAGTAAATCATGATCCTGACACTTTTGCAGAAGCTTCAGGCCATCCACATTGGGAAGCAGCTATGAATGAAGAATATCATTCATTGTTGGCAAATGATACATGGGATCTTGTTCCTCTACCAAAGGGACGCAAACTTGTTAGATGTAAATTGGTTTACAGAACCAAGTATGGACCAGATGGGAAAGTTGATAAACATAAAGCTCGTCTTGTTGCTAAGGGCTTTTCACAGGTTGAAGGCATTGACTACACTGAAACCTTCTCCCCTGTTGCCAAAATGAACTCTATCCGCTTTGTTCTTTCCCTTGCTGCCTCTTTAAAATGGGAAGTCCATCAGATGGATGTTAAATCTGCCTTCTTGCATGGGGACTTGCATGAAGAAATCTATATGGAACAACCCATTAGCTTCATCCAAACAGACTTCAGCCTTGTATGTCGACTTAAGAAATCTCTTTATGGTCTCAAGCAAGCTCCTCGGGCTTGGTATGCCAAAATGGATAGCTTTCGTTTAGAATCTGGCTTTTCTAGGTGTCATTCTGACAATACTGTCTACACCAAGAAAGTGGGCAACTCTCTTATCATCCTTGTTCTTTATGTTTATGATCTTATTCTTACTGGTAGTGATCCCAACCTTATAAACCATGTGAAGTCCAGCCTTAAAAAGAAATTTGAAATGACAGACTTAGGACACTTACACCATTTTCTCGGTCTTCAAGTCTTGCAATCCAAGGAGGGTATTTCCCTTTCCCAGTCCAAGTATGCTTGTGATATTCTTCATCATTTTCACATGGAAGAATGTAAGCCAACCCCTTCTCCCCTTCAATCTGGAGTCAAACTTTCAGTCTTTTGTACTTCTCCTAAAGTTGATGCTACCTTATACCGTCAACTTGTAGGAAAACTCTTGTATTTAACCCATACTCGTCCTGACCTTTCCTTTGCTGTTGGCCTTGTTGCTCGTTTTATGCAAAACCCCCATGAAAGTCATTGGAAAGCAGCTAAAAGAATACTTCGTTATGTTCGTGGTACAGTTCAGTTTGGCATTCATTACAGTGCTGAAGCATCTCCTCTATTGGTTGGTTTCACTGATTCCGATTGGGCTGGTGACCCTGATGATCGCAAGTCTACTGCTGGTTATGTGTTCACTCTTGGTTCAGGACCTATTACATGGGCTTGCAAGAAACAAGCTGCCATTTCTCTTTCTTCAGCAGAAGCAGAGTATCGTGGTGCCGTAGAGGCTAGTAAGAAAGCCTTGTGGCTTCGTCAGATCCTATCAGAGTTTGGTTTTCAGCAGCAGCATCCGACTACACTTTGGTGTGATAATCAAAGTGCCATTCAGCTTTGCAAAGATCCAGTTCAGCATCAGCGCAGCAAACACATTGAACTACACATGCACTTCATCAGAAAGCTCATTCATGACCATGTTCTTGAAGTGCAATATTGTTCAACAGATGATCAGGGTGCAGACATCTTCACAAAGGCTCTCACAGAGGCGAAGTTCACTAAACTTCGATATATGCTTGGAGTTCAGGAAGTTGTCACTAAGGGGGGATAGGCTCTAGTGCCTCCTTCCTTCTCCTATTGTGTCATATTTGTAAATCCTTCAATCCTATCCCAAGTTGTTCTGAAGGGGGGATGTTAGGATATTCCGACACATAGGAAATAGTTAAGTTCAACTTGGTCTAGTATAGAGTTAGGTAAAGTGTGTTTCTTTACCGTTGTACATTTTGTAACTTACAATCCGACGGTCACGATATGTAGTGATCCGACGGTTCATTCTCTCCTCGGTATTACCGACACTTGATCCGTGGCTTGACACCCGATTGGTCCATGAATTCTATTTAAAGCGCATGGAGGGTCATTTGTAGGTTAACCGTGCATGAGAGAAGCTTATGTAAATTTTCATTCTTTTATTAATAAATTGCCTGTAGTAGCCACGTTGGCGCAGGCCGTGGACTGTTTCCCTCTCTGAGGGTTTTAACCACGTCAAAATACTGGTGTATTGATCTGTGATCTGTTTGTGAGCGGTGTCCTTCTGGTGTTCTGTCTGAGGAACTTACCCTGTAAATTCCTACAAAAATGATACTAGAGGCATAGCTACCCAAAATTGTGCTAAGCTTAGATACAATTAGATGTGTGACTTAATATCCTAGGAAGATGAAGAGAAAGTTATGAATTTTCATAATGCCACAAGAGCAATTGAAACAGGTAAAGACACAAGCCCATCCAAGGTAACAAATGTCCTAGAGGAGAAAGGAAGGGGAGAAAAGGGAGAAATAAATATCCAATAAAACACTGAATTGAAAATAAATCAAGAGAAAAATGTTACAAAAGAGAGAAATAAGAAGCTCAAATCTGACAGGGATACTAAGAAGCTGACAAAAGAGAAGAGGAAGAAAAAAGAAGAGATAGAGGCATAAATGAAAGAACTAGAAGAGGAACCAAGGAAAAAGGAGGAGTAGGAAAATCAAAATAAAGAAGCCCTGAAAAAGAAGAAAGAAGCATTGAGAAAGAAAAAGGAAGAAGAAGCTCTCAAGAAGCAACAGGAAGAAGTGAAACTAAAAAGGAAACAACTTGAATAAAAGAAAGAGAAAAGAGGAGGGATAAATGGAAAATAAATCAGAGGAAGAGATGATTGCTAAATACCTGGTCAACAAGAAATAAAAGGATATCATATCAAAGAATGTGGAAGTTGAACCACTTGTGGCTCCTTTGAATAGTAGCCTCCAACTCCTTTCACAGGAAGACATCTCCCACTTGGCGAAATTGGCATCAAAAACACTAGGAGAAGAAAGGATCTTGGACACCTCCAACTTCACTTTTGACTAATTCAAGCATAAAATCAGCCAAGAAAGAAGGAAATTCTTTCCTAATGAGGCAGTACACCTATATCCATTAATACAGAGAGGGAGATCATTACATATACAAGAACCAATCCAAAAGCAACAATTTTAGAAAGAACGACCTTTGCAACAATTACTAAGAATAATATTGATTATCTCACTCTCGAGGTTGAAAGTTTAAAGAAAGAGTTTGCTAATGCAAGACAACAAAATGAACAACTCCTTATATAAATCAAAGTGTGTCTACTAAAGGATCCAGTAGATAAGGTTTGCAAGCAACCATTCTTGAAGAATTGAAGGAATTAGGAGAAATGATGAAGTAGGTATATGAGGAAATGATAATACTGCATAAAGTAATAACACCTATATTTGAAATACAAAATGAGTTACAAGAAAAGGTGAGGATATTAAGACTTTCTCACATGGCCATAAATTTCATCCAAGAATGGAGCACATATACTCCAATGTATCGATCGAATTTCCTAAGAAGGGTGGGGTAGAGGATGAGATAGATAGAGTGGGGATGAAAATAATTATGGAAGCCCATGATCAACTAAGCAACAAAATAAATAATACTATATCAACCTATCTTTAGTTTCATACAATATTAGAGGCCTTGGTCTGAGTACATAAGATACCTTTCGTCAATGTACTTGGAGAAGTGAAAACAAGAAAATAAGTCAAATGGGAGCTATGGGAAGCATTGGATGTTTTAAAGCATGTTATTGTTCAATAATACCTAAAGGTGACCAAGGAAGAAATTTTTCAATATATTGCAAAGTCAGGAGAGTTTCAAACGAGATAGACAATGCTTTGGAATAAGATACAAGTAGATTCAAATACAACATTGTCAGATGGCTTAGAGTGTATAATAAGTAAGGTTGAGATATAACACAGCAGGTGAAGGACGTAGTAGATGAGTACAAGGCATGGTATGAGTATGTTACGAAATATCTACATGTCAAAGTGTCGGGACTACAAATTACACAAATTTGCATGTGAATATTTTGTTTTTCATAATTTTGGATGTAATTTTGTAAATGATAATTTTTGCAATTGGAAAATGGAAAGAAAATGAAGATATGCATACAAGTTCAAGAGTCACTTAGAAGTTGAAGAGTCACGCTGGAAGTCCAAGATTCATATAGAGGTGGAAATTCATCTCGTATATTATAAATAGGCCCTCATGGCTCAAGCAAAAAGGGGACTTTAAGCTTTAGTCTTTGCTATAAACATACTGTGGAGAGCTTGTTATATTTTGGTGAAAGCAAGTAATACCATGCTTTTCGTGATTATGTACAGAACACTTCCATTTAATATTCGAAATCTATTTTGAGCCAGGTAGCTATTTTGAACATATATAAAATGGAATTGAAATAATCTTTTTGTAATGGTTGATAGTATGTATTTAAGTTCATGTGTTAAAGAAAACGAACTATTTTGTTATCTCTAACACAAATATTGCTCGAACTCATATGCCATTCATTTTTTAATGATAATTGTTGGTTGTTAACTATTTTCCAATCAATTAATGAATATTTCTTGTACATGTATCATTATTACAGTAATGTTATCATTATTTTTGTAAAGGTTCATGTTATTTACTTTTCTTGTGACTATGTTTTGTGTGAATTATTTGTAAGAATTAAACACAGTTATTTTACTTGTATTTTCCAAAAATTATATCAATTCTCTCATGTGTTGCTAATCTAGACCATATCATACCATAAAGCAAGAAAATGGTAGTTGGGATAGTATACCAAATGGGACTCCTATTCCAAATTGTGTAGGGTTAAGTAGGGACTTTACACTGAGGAGATCCCCTACTATTGGTACAATATCTAACATCGTCAACAAGTTCATTACTGATGTCTATAAAAGATATATAAATGCCTTATCTCATTTGTAAATCAGTTATAGGAATACCAGAGAACCTACTCCTTTTCTCAAGGTAAAACAAATATGTGTTCTCTCTAAAAGTATATAAACATTGTCCTTCCACCTAGCTCATATGACAAAAGACTTTAAAAACAAGTTTATCAAAAGAATCAACTTTTTTGAAAAGTGAATCCAACATTGGTTCTCGATGAACGTATTTTTTTGAGTACATAATTGAATTTATATGCACATTAATGATATCATGTCTATCATACCTATGCAAAGGATATGAATGTAACCAAACCTCTTGAAGTCCATTTTTCTCAACCATTGTGTGACCTTTGTCCTTAAGATTGTTGGCATTATGATGTATGTGTTGTACTTGATGGAAACCCTCTTGTAGTAGAACAACTCACTTGTATATGGTAACTAGATGAATCTACAGAAGAGATGTCAGATGTGATAGAAGGAAATGTGGGGTAGCTTCAAGGAATCAGAGTATAGCGGGTAAACAACAAAGAATTATAGATCAGTCTTCACAAAATGAAGAAAGAGAGGTATACGCAGGTCCACCATTGACTAAGTTGCGTATACACATAGGTTCATTGTATACAAGCCGTGTATATGTACACATGCACTTTCACTGAAAGAAAAGCGCGTATACCTTGGAAAACTAAATTTTTGGTCTGAAGTATTTGGTCCATGGTATTTTGATCCATGGTGTTGGTCCAAGGTATTTGGTCTGAGGTATTGACCCCAGGTATTGGGTTCAAGGTATTGGTCCTAAGTGGTTTTGGTCCATGGTATTGAGAAAGGCCTAAAACTATAAAAAGAGGAGAAGATCATTAGGCCAAGGTGTGCAAGTATCAAATATCTGATGAAGTGTGAGATCTAATATGCAGGTTATTGGCATATGATGTTGTGCTTGATCTGAACCAAGGATGAAATTTAGCGTTTGATAAAGGATAAGATCTAATGATGTATTACGATCTTAAGGTTTGAAATTATTTATCTTTATGTGGTTTGATCATGTATCTGAATAACTGGCGCATGTTGTAGTCTGTAAATATGATGATCTAGGTATGGTTGAAGTTTGGAATAGTTCTAATGTTTAAATCAACATTTACAGATCTGTATGTAGGTTCACTTTAGCAAAGGATCGTATACATGTTGGTTCTACATATCAAAGTAGTGTATACATCATAAATTTGATTTGTAGATCTGTACACTGGTTCACTTTGGTAAAATCATGTACACATGCAGTCTCATCACATGGAAGTGGCGTATACCTCATAAAGTATGTTTTAGTTATTTTTGGCTATTGTTGCAAAGTTCTGAGTTCTGGTTTGGGTTATGGTTACTGTAGTCTGGTGAAAGTACTCTAAATGATCAGATTGATGGGTTGTCAAATTGATTGATTGATTCAGTTGTGATTGGTTCAAAAGGTGATTGGGTGATGCGGATATATTTGATGATTGAATGTCAGTTATAATGTTGTTGATGGATCCAGTCTGAAAATTTATGAAACGTGGTCCCTAGAGGAAGAAAGAAGGTCATAGCCTTTTGTAGGTCAACACCTACGTAATAGTAAACATATTAGTTAGTACAAGAGCTAGGGGGTTGTAGCTCCCTTCTAGTAGAAGCTAGAGAACAAGAGAAGGTTGTAGCCTTCTATAGGTAGAAGCCTACGTACTGGTATAAGACTGCACCAATACAAAAACAAATTGTAAACATAATTTTCTTATTATTAAAAGAAGATAGAGACGACAACAACAGGTGGTTTTCACCCACCTTGGGTTTCCACCTTATATCTTGGTGTTCATGTGTGTTGCTTATGTGTGATGCTTTATTCTACTTTTACTGGATTGTCTAATGAATTCTTGATATATTGGTTAAAGTTCAATCCATGATAATTTGGGTAAATCTAAAGATCTTTGCATATACACTGGTTGCATTAAGTACAGTTGCGTATACATGCTAGTTCACTGAGTTGAAGTAGCGTATACAATTCAAATTTGAAAAATTAAATTATTGATATGATAATACTGATTCAGCCCCCCTCTCAGTATTATTTCCAACAATTGGTATCAGAGTAGGTCCTTCAGAGGAAGCTTGATCACTTGAAGGAAGATCCATCATCATGAGAAATCAAGAAAGAGGGGGATCCATCAGACCGCCAATCTTTGATGGGAGCAACTTTGTTTATTGGAAGGTAAGAACCATAGCCTATCTTCAATCTCTTGGAACAAATGTTTAGGAAATTGTGGAAGGAGGATATACATTTCCATCAACAATTCCTATAGATACAACAGGTAAAAAGAAATATGAAAATAATGCCAAGGCTGTCAATACATTATTGGGAAGTCTGTCACAATCAGAGTTTGTCAAAGTTATGCAGCTCAAATTAGCCAAAGAAATATGAGACAAAATCATTCTAAGCTACGAAGGAGACTCTCAGGTAAAATGTGCTAAACTGCAAACTCTCAAAATTCAATATGAAACTCTCAAGATGCACAATGATGAAAGTATAGCTAGTTACTTCTTACGTATAGATGAGGTTGTTAATTGCATGAAGAATCTGTGTGAAGAGATAAAGGAATTTACCTTAGTTGAAATTTTTTAAAGATCCTTGCCTACTAAATTTGAATCCAAAGTATCTGCCATAGAAGAAAAAGAGAATCTACAGACTATTACTATGACACAGCTTCACGAAATCTTAACTACCTTTGAGATGAGAAAAGGAGATCCGTTAGATATGATAGAAGCCACATTTAAAGCTTCAGCAAAAGGAAAAGAAGAACTCAATGAATTAGGACATATTTAAGAAGAAGAAGAGAAATCAAACTTTGTCAAGAAGCTTCAACGGTGTTTTGGAAGATTCAGCGATAAACTACCTTTCAAATGTTTTTCTTGTGGTGGAGTCAGTCATTATGCTGCCAAATGTCATCATAAAGATAAATATGATAAAGGGAAGGAATCTACAAAATGGAATAGAAAACAAAGTGTAAGTAAAAAGAGCTACTATATTTATGAAGATAGTGATGGTTTATCAAATAGAGATGAAGATGAAAATAATAATTTCTATAGACTTCTGATGGCTTATGAAGATGATGATTTTTTGGATGCATTAGATGAAGATGACCTTTATGAAGAAATCTCTAAACTCAAAATCTGTCTGGAAGAAAAGAATATGGTTATAGATACCTTGACATACCAACTTTTTGAAAGAGAAAAACACAATGAAAAACTAGAATGTGAAATTGTGGGTCTAAGAAAGGATCTTGAGAAAACAAAAGCTCTCAATCTTAGATTTGTTAAAGGATAAAAAACCTTAAATGAAATTATCAAAGTGCAGCGTTCTCCTCCTTATAAAGACAAGTCTTGGATATATTGAAGAAGCATCTCAGTCATAAAAGCTGTCAACCTCCACTAAAAGCTATCTTGATGCAGCAAAGAGCAGTGAACAGTTTGACAATCGTCAGGAAAGGCATAAAGCGGATCATCAGGTAAATCAGGCTCAATTTGCTTCAAGGATGAACAGAAGCCACAACCAACCTCAGATAAATTGTACTTAATTTGCTTCATAGATGAATATAAATAGAAACTACAATCCCCAAGTCAGTAGATTCGATAATCCCAGGAACTTTTTTAATGGTCAATGTTTCTCATGTCATAATTTTGGACACAAAGATGCTCAATGTGTTGCTTACAAAACCATCATGACCAGAGATGCACGAAATCAAAGGAATGTGACAAGGATCAAGAAAAGTTCCTATAATAACTTTTCTCTTCTTGAAAATGAAATAGAATGCTCAATTTGTAACAAATTTGGCCATGAAAAATTTGAATGCAGGAGTAAATTTCGACAAATATCTCAAAAGGAGAAAAATCCATTAAATCCCAAAATAAAGAGAAAGAAAGAATCACAAATAGAAAGATGTGGTATAGCCTTGTATGTAGAAGGACAAGAAAACCAGTGGTACATCGACAGTGGATGCTCAAAACACATGACAGGCTACAAAGAAAAACTACACTCATATAATGCCTTAGAAAAGGAAAAGAGTGTCTCATTTGGAAATGACACTCCTGCTGTCATAAAAGGTAATGGCTTTGTTTTCTTTAAAGAAAAAGTTAAAGCTGGGAATGTTATGTATGTTGATGGTTTTGTTAGCACCTAAATCTGTCTTAGGCTGAAGGAAGGCAAAATTCAGGGTAACCACAAACCACGCTCAGTCTGGTAGTCAGCCTTACCAAAACAGGAGAGGGCTCTCTCCGAGTCACGCTTAGTGAATAGATAAATGAAATGGTCTGAGATGACTTACAACGAAATATTGATCTTAGGCTAGTAAGTGAATATGAATACAAGAAGCGATTTTTTATGAATGACTGAGTTTCTGGGATGGTATGGGACCAACAGACAGCGATGAACAAAGAATTTAATACAAAGGTACATATTACTTTATGAGGCAAGACAGGCGGAAAGTCTAGCAATTTAGTTTGAAATAATGCGGAATGGAGAGATTGCTTAGGAGTTTGAAAAGGGCATAAGTACATGAATCCTTTTCAACAGAAGAAAAACACACAGTGTGAAACTTTCCCACAGGTAGAGCAATAAAAATGAATTCTACCTTATCTTACTCAGAAAATTTCACTGGAAATGAATATGAATGAAATATGAAACATAACGGGATACATATGAAACATAAGGAAAAACACATTTGCTACACTCACAACCACATGAATCTCATGAAACAGAGCTACTGCCTTTCGTTAATCCTCTGTCAAAATATACAATGAAGAAACAGAGTTTCTTTCCCATAGTCTCCCAGAAATGAAAAGCCAACCAACCCTTTGCAAATAGTTTGCATACAATATATAGAATGTGCCATGATGAGATAGAATGACCAAGGGTTGGGGAGTTTCTCGAATCATTACAAAATGGAGATGGAAAGCCAACCATTAGCTATAGGTGCAGTGTTACAAACATAACAAATGGCTTGGGTGACTGTTTTCCTTTCTTTACCACTTGGATAGAAGCCAATATGGAGTGAAAATGATTTAAAATTTTCCTTATGTGCCGAAAAAATGAAGTGTAGATGAGCGGGCCCACTTGGAGAAAGTCACGAATCGAAATTTCGCGAAACGAAGGTGAATTTGGCCTTTTTCCCTATATGCATCGTGCCACTTTGGAGGCTGTTTTGAGGCACCTGTAGGAGTCCAAAATGTGCCCAAGTGTGCTTGTTGGAAAGCCTAGCCTGTGCACTTTCCAACCCAAGTGGAATTTCTGAATTTGGTGCTCATTTTCCCCTCCAAATCTTCATTCTCCCAAGACTACTTCCTGTGTGTGAAAATAGGGGCAGAGAGGCCATTTTTTGGGTGTTTTTGACCTCCTGGAGACTCAAATCATGCCCAAATTTATTTTCCAAGTACCAATAGTCGTGATTTTGTATGATGAGTCCAAAAATGCAAGCCATTTCCAACTTGGAGCTCCCAATCCTAAGTGTCGTGCCAGTGGCGCGATGCACAGGGAGAAAAAACCTGTGTTGTGACCAAAAAATTTCCATGTGACCAAAATTGCCCCAAATTTCTTGAAATTTGGGTTGGAGGTTCTCTAAGAGGCACTATGTTGGGCCATAGAGGCTTCAACCAAGATTCGAAGCTGATCTTGCTCTTTTTGCCTCTTTTGTCTCTTGGTTGCTCTACTCAATTTTGCCTTCAAGCTCCTTATTCGAGCCTTTGAACTCATGTTTCGTGCCCTGTAATGATAAGCCATCCTCCTCAGTATGGTTTTTCTTTCTATTGGCCTTCTCCAGTAGTCTCTCAAGGTGGATGTTGATGCGCTCGAGCCAAGACTCACGATCATTGTTAATCTCTTGCTCCAAGGTAGTGAGCTCGATCCTCCTTTGTTGGGCAGCTTGTCGATTCTCACAGATGCTTTGTAGCTCCATGATCGCATACTTGTCCTTAAGCTTCTTGTTCCTCTACTCTAGATACCTGATGATCCATTTGGCCCTCTCCAAATTGAGTGACAAGTCTTGGATCTCCGTGTTCTGCTCCTGAATGGTCATCCTAAGTCGGGCACTCTCCACATCTGCATCATCATCCTGAATGATGATGAAGTCGGCCTCCTGTTCACCTGATGGCCCCTCATCATGCATGGGCCTCTTGCCCTTGTCTTGTACCTGTGTAGTCGATGCCGGAAGCGAGGCCCCTTCCACCCCGGGTGGAGATAACACTCGCTTTGCTGCTGCAAACAAGTTCCTACTGCCTCTCTGATATGTAACGAATATTGGCATAACAGTGGTCTCATGGCACTCATACTGATAAGAAGGCCCACCTATCTCATGCTCTGCCTCTGATAGTACTTGTGAAGTGCTGAAGAGGTCACGGGAGATGAAGTCCTCCCAAGCAATGCCCTGCAATCCCAACTGATGATCCACCAACATCCGGATAAGAGCAAAGTGATAAACGTTGTTAAGTTGCTACTGAGGGGTCTTATGCTGCATGAAGGTGTTCATCCTCTCTATGTTCCCGCATATGAAAAATGGGAGGTTCATCATCCGAACCCTAGTAAAGTGCATGAGCAACCTGATGTGATAAGCATATAGACGAGAGAACCTCCCCTCACAGCTGAAGTATTTCATGATCAATTTCATAAGTGGAGCATACTCATCTTTCAAGTATCTGAATGGAAAGACTCTTGTGAGCTGCCTCAAGAATCTGGCCTTAATGTAAGGCTCATAGTGTTGCCTATCCACCTTATTTTTCTTATGCCACTATTATCCAACATTTGGTATTCCTGTTGCCACTGAGATAGTTTCGGGTGTCAATGTGAAGGTGACCTTGGCCAAGATAGACTGACCTCCATGTAGGTGAAGCACAAAAAGATGGGCCAACTCATGATGCACTCTAACATTAGCCACCCTTTGACAAAATTCAAAACATGATAGATGTTGGAAACATGACATGGCAAGAGGGCATGCCTGTAGTTCTGTGAGGGTAGTTGGCTCATCCCTAACATGTTTGCCACTCTTGTGATGCCTCCTAGGAGCCCGTTCTTCCAAGGATGAATCACTTTGTGTTTCCATCTCATACTCTGATGAATGCTCTGATGCCATGACTGTTGTGTGTACTGTACTTGGGCTTCCCTTTGATGATGGTGTGAAACTGGGTGCTTTTGTGATATCTGCCACCAAGGGGAACAATGAAAAAGGGAGTATTAGGAGGGGAATAATATGATGGGAATAGGGTTTATGGGGAGAAGTTTGTTTAGGGATATGTAGGGGGTTTGGGTATTTGATAGGGTAGGGTTTTGGGGTGTTATGTTGACAACTAAGAGGAGGGGATAGGGAATAGGATTTGGGTAGTGTTTTAGGGTAGGGATAATAGGAAAAATAAGAAAGGGAGGATAGGGAAAAATGGTAAGCAAGGGAAAAAAGAGGGGTGAAAATGGAACCTTGGCCTCAATACCACAATTATGAAACCCAGCAACAATGGCCTTTGGTGTTTTCTTGTGGTTAGTTTTATGATTTTTGTTGCATTTAAACATAACTATAAACCACCATATCATTCATAAACTTTGATGAGCAAGCCATGAAATAGAGCTTACCTGTCAATTTGAGGGGTTTCACAAGCAATTTGAGGCGATTTGGCATGGTTACGGGCCTTTGTGGGGGTGCGCCGCACCCATTATATGCGCCACGCCCGTTGAAATTTTACACTACGGGGTGGCTCTGTGTGCACCATGCCCTCAGTGTGCGCCGTGCCCCTCAGTGTGTGCGCCACGCCCTGGAAATTGCCTCCAACTTACTCTTAAACACACGCTTTGCTCTCCTAATCACTTTGCAATGTCTCGCTATGAACTTGATTTGCACAATGACTTTGATTTTGGTGGAAACTTGTATATAAAGACTTTGAAGTCATGGCTTAAATTTTTGCTTCTCCAAAAACCCATTTTTCTAATGTTATGTTTTGACACTTTTTCATTGACTTAAAGCAACAACTGAATTTCACTTTTCCCTTCGAAATTTCGGCTCAAATGATGAAATTTTTGGCACTCCTTGTAGGGATTGCATGACAGGGAATTTGGCCATGGAAACCATGACTGCACCTGAAGAAATCAACTGACGACTTTTTTGAAAATTTTATCACAAATGACACTGTTTGACTTTTCTTCAAAACAGAGTTTTGAAGAACAGTCGAAGTCTATCAACATGATGATGAAACTCTCTGAATCATAACTTTGTCAGGGCCTCACTCTGGCCTGCATGGCTTTGGTTGAAGACCAAATTTATTAATCCCTAGACCTAATTATCAAAAATGACTTTTGTCCATTAAAGGACCAGACCTTGACTGTCATGGACTTTAGTGATCATTGACAAAAGACCTAAGCTAGCAGGAGACAGACATGAGGGGAAATGACTAGCATGACCTTTTTCATCAGATTATGGCATGCCCCTCGCAGAATGCAGCTGGGTGAATGGAGCACGACACCTAAAAATGAAATGCATAAAGAGTTTTGATCTTTGATGGAGGACTGACCAGACCGACTCTAACAGGTTTGAAGCATAACCTGTTAAGTGTAAGTCAAATGTGTGATCAAGGAAATGAAATAGTGTTTCAATCAAATGGATGTGTCGTTCGTGAGCTTAATACAGGTGAAATAGTGATCAAAGGTACAAGAACTCCAAATAACCTATACATACTCAAGGGAGGACAACAACAGTGCTATCTAATAAAAAATGATGAAAATTGGCTATGGCATAGAAGATTGGGACATCTAAGAATTTCTCAAATAAGAAAAGCATGCATATTCTAAGCTGTTTGTGATCTTCCAGATATCAACATTCTTGAAAATACTATATGCAAATCATGTCAATTTGGTAAGAAAACCAGATCTCACTTCATCAAAAAGGAAGGGTCAACTACTAAGCCTCTTGAACTTGTTCATATTGATTTATGTGGACCATCAAGGAAAAAGTCACCTCGTGGAGAAGAATACTTTATATTGTTCATTGATGATTTTTCCAGAATGTGTTGGATAGGTCTTCTAAAGCATAAAGATGAAGCATTTGAAAATTTCAAAGCCTTCAAAGCTTTGGTTGAAAATGAATCTGATCGCAAAATCAAATGCCTTAGATCTGATCGAGGAGGGGAATTTACCTTGGATGAATTCTTTGACTTTTGTGAACAACATGGAATAAAAAAGCAATTCTCCATCACAAGGACTTCTCAGCAAAATGGAGTGGTAGAAAGGATGAATAGAACTGTTCAACAAATGGCTTGTGCTATGCTAGATGAATCTAGAACTCCTGCAACCTTCTGGGGTGAAGCTGCATTTGCCACCGCCACTATTCTCAACCAAGCAAATGTTTGGGTAAAAAACACTCAAACTTCACATGAACTTTGGTATGGTAAGGCTTCTACTGTAAAATACTTCAAAGTTTTTGGAAGCAAATGTTACATCAAAAGGACTTATGAAAAACTTGGTAAGTTTGAACCTAGAGTAGATGAAGGTATTCTTCTTGGCTACTCTTCTCGAAGTAAAGGATATAAATGTAAATGAAACTATGAGGTGGAATGGCATAGTTTAGGGACATTTTAATTTTAATTTGTATGTCTAACCTAACTAATTTGCTAATAAAGATTCAATAAAGATTCATCCATTGTTGTAAAATTTCATCTTGTAAATTTTATTATATTATATTCCAAAAGATTAATTTATTTCCTACACTATTAGGTACATCATGTATAAAATTTTCAAATTTTCAAATTTATGACAATGATCAACATGATATTCAGTGAAACTGTACAATATTCAAAATTGAAATTATGAGTGTACCATTACTTTAATTATTTAACTACTTCTTTACACTCATTACTTTAATTATTTAACTACTTCTTTCATTCATTCTTTATACGTCATTTGAGACATTAAAATGTTTTAACCATAGGAATTTATTGTTTTCTATTGTTTTGATTTACATTGAAATATTTTGTTATTATTAATAATATCTTTTAAATGTCATGTATTGATTTTGTATTAAGAATTGAATGAATCACACATCTCCATATTATTACTCTCTTTTTTTGTGTAAGCATGGTGGTACTCCCTTTCCTATTAATTTTTCATAAACAGATAGTCAACTATTGTTTTCAAAATACCGCTGGTGGCCTCAACCTACCCGCAGGAAACCAGGTATGTTGGCTACCTATCCGCATCAAAAGTTGTCAAAAATTTAAACAGTTTAATTCTTATCATCCAGGCTGCATTTTCTACTTTGTCTAATATATGCTTCACACTTAAAAAAGTAAATGCTAATCGACAAAATAACAAAAATTTACTAGTTGAACTTCTACTTCATTCATCTGAGGATTCTACTGGAGCTTGGTCATTTGCACGTGACCCAGGTACTTCACTCTGTAGTAATGTCTAGATTTGTTGTTCCATTCTCTTCAAGCAGATATTGTTATGATATTACTGCATTTCAATTGACTGGACATCCTTCTAGAGATCTTTTAGGCTTGGTTCTGCTTGTCTGTCCACTTCTGGCTCTTCTCTATCCTTGCAAGTTGTCATTGCTTTAGCCAAAATGTTTTTCATAACCCAATATTGTTGGATGGTTTGCCTAAACAATGTTTGGCGACCTCAATTATGACCTGGATCCTAAGAAACAGGCTCCCATTCTGCTGCACGAATTTCTTCATTTTCTATGTTGGCATTTAACTCCCTTTCCCATTCGGCTATGACTACTTTTACTTCAACTAAGGTTCCTACATAGTAGGCATTGATTAGATTCTTCATACTTTCCTGTCTTGTTTTTCTACCCCTTTTCCTCAGTGATTTTCTTGCTGATGTCTCTGGGCCTTTCATTTTATGATCAGTCTTTTTCTTGTTCTTCTGCTCCCTTTTTGTCCCTGTTGTCTTCCTTCCTTTACCATCTTTGTCTTCTCTCTATTCTTACAGTCCCTGCACTCTTGTGCCCTTGCTTGATTCATGTTCCGGTGCGTTGGGCCCTGATGAAAACTAGATTTGATACTACTTGTAATGTGAACCAGTAATAAAACTTATTAAAATCAAGAATAATTTTGTCCATGGTATTCTTACTTTGTTTCATGGTCTATGTTTTGGCCTTTTCTCTTCCATTTTTTTTTGCATTATTCCCATCAATATCAGTTTGAAACCACTCCACTACATTCTCAATCCTCGGCTCTATGCCCCCTCTTTTTCTCATTCCCCATAAGGATTCTAGGTAACCCCCTTCTCACTCATGGTCTATCGGGCTAAAGGTTTTACTGTCTTCAGGGTATCTGAACTTTGTCGGCCATTCTGCCACTAGGGCAGACTTCCCTTGGCTATTTTTCCAGTTCCAGTGTCTATCATTCTCCCCTCCCAGTCCCAGGGGTAGCAGCACCCTCGACATATCGCAGAGGCCTCCAGGACTTTCGTCTTCTCAATTCTGTGGCGGTTCCTACAAGCAGGTAGTCTAGAGTTTTCTCCAGGTTTAGTTCCCCCCTAGGCCTCTTACAATGCCCTTTTTTCCCCATCCATCCCAACAAGATAACCATCCCTTTATTCCATGAGATTATCCTCAAGAAATTACGGAGGGAGAGGCTTAAAGTATCGCTACTTTCAACATCTATATGACCCAATAGTCTTGTTCTTCCCTAGGACTAGTCGGTCATCTTGCAGGGCTCGGTTTTTCCTTCCCACCCTTCTCGGAGAGATATCAGGTCGAAACCATTCTGGGTTAACAAACAATTATCCTTGAATACTTGGGATCTTCCATTCCTTCTCTCAACTGGGAGACCAGTAATATAAGCCAAAATTTTTCTAGAGTTTTCATTACTTTTCTCCTTAAATTCCAAATTATTCTCAAATTCCATGGCATTGTTACCCTATCGACATAAGGGGGAGGTTGTAAGTACATATCAGGTGTTTCTTATGAAGGTTGTTTGTTGGTCATCGCGCCCCGGATCTCAACATTCACCAACTCCTTCTAATCATTCTTCCTCTGCTTCTTGCATGCAATGACCCTTCACCCTTGCCACATTTTTCCTTAACTTGCTCTCCCACCTAACTATCCTCAATACCGAGGTACCCTCCACTTGCCTTGCTTCATTGTCCGCCTCCACTGGTAAGTATATTATCTTTAACATGATATTATAAATATATAAACCCTTACTGATCAATATATTACATCATCCAAGGAGAGACGTGACCTATATTAATTTCAAATATACCAACTTCTAAAGGAATCCAATCTCTCCAATGTAAACATTTATTGAACTTTTGTACTTACAAAGAGCTTTGCATACTAATAAATTGGATCACTATCAACACTTAACTAAAATTATATTATAATTGTTTTAATTTAAAATGTGTTTTTGAATGCGTAAATAATTAATAATAAAAAAACATTGTTGTAATCTAGCGAATAACGTACATTGTTACGAGTAGATAGACATCAAGTAGTTACACAAAAAGCATAGATAAATATACAAGAGACATATTAATGGAGAACTAGAAAAAGTACACAAATATAATATTTATTATATGTTGAATTAGAACTGATACATTGATATGCAGACAGATATATATAGACTGTCGGGAAAATTATGGTAGCCTAATTGTCCGAACAAATATGATACTTAATCCACCATTAGCTATCCTTGTGCTACATACATGAGTACTAACTCGACTTGAGCTAGTCAGCTAGGTTGATTAGCCCTCTTTTCATCGGACTAGTCAGTTAGACAGACTAGCTCCTCCAACATCTCCCCCACCCTCAAAGCCTTATTTTTCTTGAAGAAGGAAAGAGTTGGAGTGCTACAAAAACTGAAAAATAAAAATTTATTACATTCCATGTCAATGGTTCTTTAAAACAAAATTCTCAATACAATAATTACAATTAAAGTAAGATAAGATAAAACAGTTGGGGTTTCATCGCCAAGTGTTTCACTAGTTATGACCAAAACTTTTGGAAATGAATCTGTTGACTAATTCACTACATATTCGACTTCAACTTCATGATATTTTTGTTTTGATGTTGTAGCATAAGTTGAAACAATGGGTGAAAAGAATTGATGGGTAGGTTATGGCAGTTGTGGAAAAGAATAATGAGCTATTGGTGGCAGAGGCGTGTTTGGAAACACAGTTTGATAGAACATTGGGGAAAATATATGCAAATGTTCATCGAATATGGACCATTCTCATATTGAGGGTATGGCTTTAGTACTAGATTATTTCAGGTCCAACTCTCTCCTCTAGGGGCGTATCCTGTAGTATTCATTGGCTAAATGGTTTAGCAACTTCAATGCTGAAGATTTGATTGAGTACTCCCTGTAAATATTTGGATGCATTGGAAACTTCATGTTGTGCTTTATTTCCTTCTCTCAGTGATCCAAGGGATTGATTGAGTGCCCAAAATTCAAAGTGTGCAACAGAGCTCGAAACATGTACCATTGGATAGATCTCGACGATCTAAATCCAATGCAACTTTAATTGTTCCAAACCGATATCATATTCTCCCGATCATGTTTTGATTGAATTCCCAAATAGGGTGACTATACATATTGGGATAGTGGTAGGCTACCACTTGGCCTCTCTAGATTGGTCCAAAAATGGTTGATTTTGATTGGCTCAAAATTTGTTTTAATGTTTTTCGGTTCAAATTTTTTATTAATATGTGGGGTTGACTGTGTTTTTAAAGGGCCAATGGTGGGAGGCCATGTGGGCCAATAGGAGGAAACCACGTGGCCTCTAGGTACAGGTGTAAAAATGTGTTAAGGGTCCAAGCGGCCCACAGGAATCGAACTCAAGACCAACCAACAAGCAACCACAAGTCTCAACCAACGTGCCACAACAATGTTACTTAACAACCTTAGGTCGCAGGTTTAATTTAAAGAGGAGCACAATATATTTTTGGGTTGGGTCGGGGCTAAGCCCCATCCCTAGTCCCCGCACCCTTAGAACCAAGGGGCAGGACCGTGAGCCAAGGATTAGACCTAGCCCTGTGGTCACAACCATGTCACAGTTACCTTTCACATGACCACAACCGGAGTCGGCTGGGGGATCATCCCTAGGGCCTATGGCCTGAATATGACCAAGACCTCCACCAAATACAAGCACGAGAATATAGCAGCAACCTCTAGTTCTATGTGGTGTTAATGAGACCATACGCTAGGTGTTGGGGGCCTGGTCGACGAGGGTAAGCAGTTAGGCTCAGCCCTTGGGCACGTGACCCCATACGATCACAAATTTCAAAACTGGGGGGTTAATGGACTGTTTAACTATCCGATAATTTCACCCGTTGGGAGGGATTGTAGGCCAGGTTTGCACACTGGTTCTTGGTTTAGGGCGCTCAAGCCAATATTGGGTCAAATTGGAGGATGGTTAGCTATGGAAACTGGGAACAACTTGTAATAGGCATAACTTTCTCAGGTTTTGGCAAAATGAGGTGTAGAAATAACTTAGATGGGGGTTTTTGATAGTTCTGGATCCATTGGAGACATTTTTTTTTGCATTATGATCATTGTAAATTTATGAAAACACAAATTTGAGCAATTAATTAAAGAGGCCCTGCATTGGAAGCTGAACCAGGAGATGTCACCCAAGAGAGGGGTGAACTCCTTTATCATGTTTGTTGTTATGTGTTTTTTATATGGTATTTTGTCTCTATTTTGGCTATTAATTAAGTTTAAAAATCAATTGTTTATGTGTTTTGTAACTTGATTCATTACCCAAAATACATAAAATTTCACTTGCAATTTGTATATCACCTTCAAGTTTCATTAAACATATCATTTTGGTATCAGAGCATCAGGTTATTCTGAAAGTTTGATTTTGTTTGCTAGTTTTTTTCTAATGTATACAAGGTTGAAGCTTAAAAGAGGAGAAGGAGAAATTTTGGAGCCAAGACCTCAAATTGTTTCAAGGAGAACAAACACACCTCAAGCTTCAGTAGTCATGGAACAGGAAGAAGTTCCTAAAGGAATGTTTGAAGATGAAAGAATTTTTCAGAAAAGCTTTCTTTGAGATGTATGAAATGGTAAAGGTTCTTTATGAAGAGATGAATTCAAGGTTGTGTGGAGAGAGATAAAAACCTTGAAAAGGAGATGGAGGAAAAGGAGACAAGCCTTCAATAGGGAATGGAGGGAATGGTGACAAACAACCACCTTCACCTCCATCCTCATCCTCATCTTCATCCTCATCTTCTACTTTTATACCTTTTCAGAAACACCTCCAGTATCTCCAAAGGGAAATGGTAAAACTACTTTTCTTAATCTTGATATAAAGTTTGAATTCCCTATTTACAATGGGGCTGTAAATCCTAAGAATTTGGATAATTGGGTTCGTTAGATTGAATTATATTGCATGATACAAAGAATCAAGGATGATGAGACCAAAATTTAGCTTGCTTCTCTTAGATTGGAAGGTGTGGCACTTATTTGGTGGGAAGCCAAAACTCGAGGTCATGAAGAAACGTGGTAAGATTTTATCCTCTTGGAATGATTTTGGTGTTGTAATAAGAAGGCAATTTTATCCATCAACATATATGAAGAGATATATTATAGACTGGAAAAACTTTAAGCAAGCTAAAGGTCATAGTGTGCAAAGTTATACTCAAGAATTTAGGAAAACATATTTGATTTTGGGTATAGATTTATTCTCTCAAGACACTCTACTCAAATAAATTGGAGGATTGCTTAGTTATTTGAGACACACAATTCTCGTTTTTAACCCTACAAAACTAGATGAAGTTTGTGTACAGGAAACTCATTTAGAAACAAGAGGGAAGAATGTTCCTCAAGAGGTCTGAAAAAATCCATTTAAGAGTGGAGACAAAGGAAAGGGGAAATTCAAAGGAAAAGGGAAGAAGAATGCTTCATTCAAGAAAGAGGGAGAAAAACTCACATGTAAACACTGTTCAAAAGAAGGCCATGATGAAGGCCACTGTTGGAAACTTCATCCTGAAATGAGACCCAAAAAGTTTAACAACAAAGGGAAACAAAATATTGTTGCAACTACACGACATGATTTAGGATCTGATTCCAGGGATGAAACAAAGATCAAAACCATGGGATTCAAAGGTAAGGACTCTATTGCAAGTACTAGTTATTCAAGTAGCCTCAATGAAACTCAACATGAAAAAGAGAGAATAGAGTTTTTCCACATTAGATTCATTTCAAAACATACCAAGATAAATACATTATTTGATAGTGGTTCACGAGCAAACCTTATTTTTGAATATATTGTCAAGAAATTGAATTTGGAAACAACTCCTCATCCTAAACCATATCCTTTAGGTTGGATATGTGACAATGCAAAATTGCATGTGACAAAAAGGTGTAAATTGAGATTTTCCATCACTGCAAACTTTCTAGATGAGGTAGAGCTTGATGTCATTCCACTTGACATTTGTGGTATTGTTTTAGGAAGCCCATATCTATATGATAGGAGAGCCATTTTTCATATCCATGAGGTTAAATATCATTTGTTTAACAATGGAGTTGAGTACATTGTTAGAGAACACAACAAGAAGCTGAATTTGTCACTTGTGAATGCTGGACAAATGAAGAAGTTAGTTAATTCTAGTAAGAACCTTTTACTTTTGATGATCAAACCCAAAGAGAATGTTGAAAATGAAGCTTTCCAAGGATGTGACACAAGGTTAAAATATGATTTGTATGAGGTTGTTAACACATATAATGAGATGTTTCAGGAGCCCAAAGGATTTCATCCTAAAAGAGGAATCCAGCTTGAGATCCAATTGCAGTAAGATTGTCCTCTTCCAAACATTGGCATGTACAGGATGTTAGTCATGGGGAATGCAGAAATCAAAAGATAAATCCAAGATTGCTTGAAAATGGGGTCATTAGACCAAACACATCACCATGTGGGTCACCTATTATTTTAGTACCAAATAAAGATGGTACATCGCACATGTGTAGGTTTCAGAGCCTTGAACGAAATTATGGTAAAAATTCATTACCCTCTTCCTCAAATTGACAATTTGCTTGATCAGTTGAAATATGTTGTGTATTTCACTAAGTTGGACTTGAGAAGTGTTTATCATCATATTAGGATTTCTAAAGGAGACACATGGAAGACAACTTTTAGAACAAAGCAAGGTTTGTTTGAATGGTTGGTTATGCCATTCGAGCTTTGTAATGCTCCTGCAACATTCATGTGAGTTATGGATGATGTATTAAGACCTTTTCTTGATGATTTTGTGATTGTCTACTTAGATGACATTTTGATATTCATCAAATCTTGTGAAGAACATGCTAGGCATGTTAAACAAGCCTTTGATGTCTTAAAGACATAAAATTTGTTATTAAAGATGTCTAAATGTGAGTTTGGAAATACCTCATTAGTTTATTTGGGTCATATTGTTGGAGGGGGTGGATTGAATATAGATCCCTCAAAGGTAAAAGTCATTGTAGATTGGACCAAGACCAATAATGTAACTGAGTTAGAATATTTTTGGGAGCAACCCAATATTGGAGAAAGTTCATTTCTAACATTTGTTCAATTGTAGCTCCATTACATGCCTTGACATGCATAAAGAAAGTTTTTCAATGGGGAGGCAAGAAATAAAGATATTTTGATGCATTAAAGGAGAGAATCAGTACAACTCCAATACTTGCACTTCCTAATTTAAGACAACCATTTGAGATACAAATAGATGTACATGACTATGACATGGGATCAGTCTTAATTCAAAATGGTAAGCCCATATGTTACCAACCTAAAACTTTTAATGCTATAGTATTTAACTATCCTACATATGACAAGGAATTGTATGCATATGTGCAAAGTGTGAAAAATCAGAAACATTATTTGATGGGAAAATAAACTATCATTCACATTGATCATCAACCATTGCAATACTTGTAATCACAGACTAAGCTACAACAAGTGAGGCACTTCAGATGGATGGGTTTCTTGCAGCAATTCCACTTGGTGATAAGGTATAAGAAAGGTATCTATAACAAGGTTGTTGACATTCTATAACAAGGTTAGTGCTTCAGTTATTCTTAAACATAATTCTAGCATGCATGAGAGCTATGTTGAATAATATTCTTTAGAAGATGACTTTAAAGATGTATATGTAACTTTGTGTCAAGGAAACCAAGTAGGGGAATTGGATTACCATATGCATAATAAAATTTTGTATCATCTTGGAAAGCTATGCATTCCATGGGGTGAAAGAGTCAACATCATATGGGAAGCACATACTTCTCTTATTGCTAGCCATTTTGGTGTAGGTAAAATGGTGGCACAATTACAAAGGTATTCTTATTGGCCTCATATGAATGATTGTATGTCATGATATGTAAGATGATGTTGTTTATAGCCTAGCAATAGAAAGTTAGGGTTGTATACTCCACTTCCAGTTCCTTCCCATCCTTGGGAAAGTGTTTTTGTGGACTTTGTAGGAGGTGATCCAAATGGAATATATCATCTACCCATGGTATTCATCCACCCATGGTATTCATTCACCCATGGTATTTTCCCATGGTATTGTATGTGACATCAACCCATGGTATTCATTCGCCCATTTTATTTACCGACCCATGGAATTTACTCGTTGTTTTGTAACCAAAAATGCCTATAAGTAACAAGTCACATTTTGTAAAAGGACAGATTGTCCACCATAATGTAGATTTTACAACTATTATTTGTTTTAATAAAAAAATTTATTTTGTGCTTTTGTTTTTTGGGTGGTCTCTTCTTTTTCTTTTGGCATTTCAAATTTTCAGGTCTTGGGGGCCTCCCCCTAAGATCTAGATCAGTGGTATCAGATTCAGGTTACAACTCCATGAAAATGAGGGTTTGATGCATATTTTAGTTCAAAATTTTGCATAAATCTTCAATAATCTTCATGCACGTGCTATGATCTCCACAAAGAACTTTCTTGGGAAAAGCGGGAAAAAATTTTCTTTTTCATTTTTTTGCAGGAATTTATTTTTGGGCAGCGAGTTTTCACACCATTTTTGGGTATACGACCAAAGTCCCACATTGACTAGAAGTGGGGAGGATCATGGGTATATAAGGATGGACAAATATCTCCATTGGTATGAGGCCTTTTGGAGTAAGTCCAAAAGCAAATCCATGAGGGCTTAGGCCCAAAGTGGACAATATCATACCATTGAGAGATATGTGGTGTCAGAGTCCTTACAAGTGGTATCAGAGCCATCCCCCGAAGTAGCCAAGTGGATGAATCCTCGGAATGGTCGAACGAAGGTGGTGGTGGGCAACCCTGGTCATTAATCATCGAAGGGATTACCGCTGGAGAGTCTCGTGTAGACCAGACGGTGTGCTCTGGATTCTTTCATGGAGTGTACCTGGTCCCAACACGGTGAAGAGGAGTGACCAGAGATAGAGGCAAACTTCGAGGCAGGTGGTGTTCCATGTAGGCGTGTGCTCCAACGCATTGGAGCGGAAGAATCCTGGTTGGTAAGAAATGGACCGGATGGATAATCATTTGAGGGAGGGCTCGATGGTCCCTTGTTCGAGGGGAAGATTGTGGGGTATACGACCAATTCCCACATTGACTAGAAGTGGGGAGGGACAAGGGTATATAAGGATGGACAAATATCTCCATTGGTATGAGGCCTTTTGGAGTAAGTCCAAAAGCAAATCCATGAGGGCTTAGGCCCAAAGTGGACAATATCATACCATTGTGGAGATATGTGGTGTCCAGAGTCCTTACAACCATTTCTGAAACTTTTGGTGCAAAGTTTACAAAAAAAAAGAACATATCTAGATTCTTGGGTTATGTGTCATCCACAAACCCTCACTTCATCGAAGTCCATTTGCTAGGCCACACATTGTCAGTATCACAGTTGGTCACAAGAATTATAGGGTATCTATATCCTTGGATCTTCCTTCATCATGGTTATGGGTTAACCACACAAAACTGTTCTCTTTAATGGCTCTTCATGTTCAACACAAGATTCTCAAGATGGAAATTCACGCAATGGGAACCATTGCTTCTTAAGGAGGGAGGAATGATCCAAATGGAAAATGGCATCTACCCATGGTATTCATTCACCCATGGAATTAACTCATGGCATTGTAAGTGGCGTCCACCCATGGTATTTTCGCATAGACTTATTGTATGTGACATCAACCCATGGTATTCATTCGCCCATGGTATTTACCCACCCACGGAATTTACCCCTGGTATTGTAACAAAAAAAGACTATAAATCAAAAGTTACATTTTGTAAAATGACAAATTATCCACCACAATCTAGGTTTTACAGTTATTATCCGTTTTAATAGAAAAAGTTCCTTTGTGGTTTTCTTTATTGGGTATTCTCCTCTTTTTCTTTTGGCATTTCAATTTTTCAGATCTTGTGGGCCTCCCCCTAAGATCTGGATGAGGAGGAATTCCTATGTCCAAAAAAAATCATGAATATCTTTATATTCTGGTGGATCATTTAAGCAAGATGTGTATTTTGATGCCTTATAAGAAGCAAGTTACAGCTAAACATACTACAAAAATGTTCTTTCAAGATGTATGGGTAGATTTTGGGTTGCCCAAATCCATTATTTCTGATCAAGATTCTCGATTTTTCGGGAACTTTTGGTCAAACTTATGGGGACTCATGGACACCAAGTTGAAAAAGAGCACAAAATTCCATCCACAAATCGATGGTCAAGCATAAGTGGTGAACATAACGGTGGTACATCTTCTTCATGGTTATTGTAGCAAACATCATAAGCTTTGTGATGAACACTTACACTACATTTAGCATGCTTATAACTGGGCAAAGCATTCATCGACTCAAACATCTCTATTTGAGGCGTGCTTTGATTACTTACCAAAATCTCATTTAGATTTTATCTTTGGGAAGGATGTTGCTATTGATGGCCATAATTGATAAGGCCAAGTGATTCATTGAACAAGTTCAATTGGTGCATCACATGGTTCAAGGACAATTGGAAGAGAGCCAAGACAAGGCACGATAAGAATCATGTTGACCACACTTTTTAGGTTGAAGATGAAGTTTGGATTTTCTTTAGCAAAGAGAGGCTGAAAGGAGAAGATAAAAAACTGAAACCAATAAGGTATGGACCTTTTAAGATTATAGAAAATATTGGTAATAATGCCTTTTGTTTCGATTTTCCTCCTTAAATGCAAATGCATGTAGTTTTTAATGTTGATAATTAGAGATTGTATGAGCCTCCTTTGATTGATGATTAAGGAGAGCATGTTCAGATTATTTCAATAGAACATTTCTCTCCTTAATTTCTTGAAGAATTGTAACAGGATACTATCCTTGACAGAAGGACAAGAACTTCAAAAGGAGGGAATGTGGAGTACCTTTGTGTTGGTCCCAAAGGCACAAATCCAAGCAAAGCTAAATGAATTGAGGTTTAAAGGGTGAGGGAACAATACCTTCATCTATTTGTTGATTGAAAATGAGCTTTTGGAAATCCAAAAGCTTCCAATCAAGAGGAGTGATCCAAGGGATCAATTTAGTGCTCAAAATTCAAAGTGTGTGACAAAGCTCGAAACCTATACCATTACATAGATCTTGATGATCTAAATCCAATGCAAGTTGAATCATTAAAAACCGATATAATATGCTCTCCATATCATGTTTTGGTTGAATTCCCAAATAGGTTAAAATTTACAGAATTGACAGGGTGATTGTACAGTTTTGGGCTAGTGGCAAGCTGCCACTTGGCCTCTCCAAATTAGTTAAAAAATGGTTGACTTTGATTGGCTCAAAATTTATTTTAATATTTTTGGGTTTGAATTTTTTATTAATATGTGGGGATGACTGTGTATTTGAAGGGCCAAATGTGGGAGGCCACGTGGGCCAATAGGAGGCAACCACGTGGCCTCCAGGGATAGGTGTAACTTTTTTTAAGGGGCCAAGCTACCCATGGGAATCGAACTCAAGACTAATCAGCAAGAAACCACAAGTCTCAACCAAAACAACACAACATTGTTACTTAAAAACCTTAGGTCGCAAGTTTTATTTAAAGAGGAGCGTAATATATGTTTTGGGTTGGGTCGAGGCTAAACCCCAACCCTGGTCCTTGCACCTTGAAAACCAAGGGGTAAGACCATGGCTAGGGATAATCTCAAACCCTGTCACCATAACCTTTCACATGACCACAATCGGAGTCGCGGGGTGGGGGCCACCCCCTAGGTGCTTGTAGTGGAGGCCAACCCCAAGGCCTATGGCCCGAACATGACTGAGACCTCCACCAAATACAGGCACAAGAATATAACACTAGCCCCTGGTTCTATGGGGCGTTAATAAGACCATACACCAGGTGTTGGGGGCCCGATCAACAAGGGTAGGCGGTTAGCCCCAGCGCTTGGGCATGTGTCCCCATATGACTGTAAATTTCAGAACTGGGGGTTTATGGATAGTTTAGTTGTTCAACAATTTCACCCATTGGGTGGGATTATAGATGAGGTTTGTACGCCAGTTCTGGGTTTGGGGATCTCAAGCTAGCTTTGGGTCGAATTAGAGGATGATTAGATATGTAAATTTGGAAAAACATGTAATAGGCATAACTTTCTCAGTTTTTGGCCAAATAGGGGCAGAAAGAACCCATATGGGGGTTTTTTACTATTTTGGATCCATAAGAGATATTTTGTTTTTCATTTTGAGCATTGTAAAGGCATGAAAATACAAATTTGAGCACTTAATGAAAGAGGCCTTGCATTGGAAGTTGGACCAAGAGATGTAACCTAGGAGAGGGGTGAACTCCTTTATCATGCTTTTTGTTATGTGTTTTTGATATGGTATTTTGTCTCTTTTTTGGCTATTAATTAAGTTTTAAAATCATTTTTTTATGTTTTTTGTAACTTGACCCATTACCCAAAATACATAAAATTTCATTTGAAATTTGTATATCACCTTCAAGTTTCATTAAACAAATCACTCAGCCACTGGTTCTTCTATTGCAATAACTATGTAAATATTTCTCATTCTTGTTCCAATTTATTGTTGATTGCTTTTTTTTCTTTGGGATTTGAAGTTATCCTTGAAGATAGCTCTCGAATAAGCATTTATTGGGCCATGATTTTATTGTGATTATTAGCCAAATAGGTGTTCCAGTTGTTTAGTGTGGCTATGAAGGCAGCTCCTCTATCAAGTGTGTTATCTAAGGTCTGCTTTCTTGCTACGAATTCCTCATGAGAATTCTATAATATCTTCATAAACTTGGGAAACTTGATAATTGTGGGTCAAGCTTGCAGTTCTAATACATGTGCATTGAGCTAAAAATTCTAATCAATCAACTAATCTACCAATTGTTGAACAACAACAAGATGATAATAAATCCTGGCTGGTGTGGGACTGTGAATTTTTTCTATTATCTGGCTTTGACAAGACGTCCGAGTCTACCTTTCTCATTCTTTTTGTCTTGGAAGCTTATTCTTACCTTTCTTTCTTCTCTGCAACCCTTTTTTCGCAGCTTTAATAGACTGCTCTATAACCTAAAAAATGTGTTTGTCTGTAGCAAGTCTCATGTTAGCATACTTGGTAGTAATGTTGACTCATTCCATTTTGTCTTTAGCTTCTAGTGCACTTTTTGTAGTTGGCTATGTAGAAGTATTTATAGTAGGAACATGCTTTATATTTAGTGGATTATCCATGATTTTTGTATTGGTATCTAGAACCTCAATCGTCTCTTCTTGCTAGTGGTAAGTCGACACATCTGTTGTTTTCTGAGTATAATATTTGATTGTTTCATCGGAATGAGTGCATTCAAATGAATTTTGTTTTGAATTTCCTTTAGAATTATATTGGTGATCTAACTGGTTTTGTTCCATATGATTTTCCTTTGATCGATTAATCTCTAACTAGGTCTATTCTGAGTGATTCTCCTCTGACTGCTATTGTTCGTGCTCTAACTGATTCTATTTAGAGTGTTCCTATTCTGCCTGGTGATGTTCAGAATGATCCTACTCTGACTGGTTCTTCTCAAATTGATTTTTTTCTTCTAAAATGCGAGTCTAAGAATTAACAGGAGTGTCAAGAGTTAAATCAAATATCTTGTTTGAAAAAAACATGTTTTTTCTATTATGGCCATGGTCTGCAGTACCATATTGTTGCTACTGCTTTGTGGAAAAACTGTCATTCTGCTTAGTATTTTCTCTTTTTAATATCTTCCATTGTTTATTGTATGTTATTAATAGAAACACTCTTGGCACTTTCCATTGCATTCCATATTTGATTATGGATGCCTAACACTTTAGGGTTCCTAGTATTCTTGGCTATTTTTTCTTTTGAATATAACTCTTTGATGTCTTGATCGGTTTGTTATTGCTTCTCAGGATCATTAAGGAAAATTTGTTTGAGCACCTTCTCCCACTCGGATGATTTTTCCTTGATTGGAGTGGTCTTGGGACTACTAGACTCTTTACAGGTAGAATTATGAGAAGTTTTAGGTAAAGGTATAGAAAATTCAACTTTAAAGGGTTGTAAATACGGGGTGGAATCTACCTATTCTTCTACTTAGGCATCAACCAGGGGTGTAATCCAAGTGGATATTAGTGGCCACCCACCAAGTCCACTTGGACCACCACCATTGTTTCTTTCATCTTTTCAGTTTCCTTAACTGTAACACAATTTAATCTTTTTAGCAGTTTTTCGAGTCCTGAACTTCTGCAGCCATTTTGAGGCCCTAAACGACATTTTTTGGGAAAACTAGGAGCAACATGGGCCCATGGATAGATGTTGTTCTTCCCAAAGTTATAGTTCTCGGATAGATCTTTCTAACAAGATATTTGTTATAGCTCCAAATATCACCCTTGGTATTTGTGATGCTTGGTTTACATGGGGTATTGACTTTACTACTTGTAATCCACCTTCAGAAGCAAATCACAAGTACATTATAGTGGCCATAGAATACTTTACAAAATGGGCTGAGGCCATGCCCACTTATAAAAACAATAGTGAAACAGCGACATTGTTCCTCTCCAATCAGATTATTTCTCATTTTGGTATCCCAAGAGAGATTTTCACTGATCATGGCAGTGATTTCCAGAGCCAACTGATGTTTGAATTGGCTCTTAAATTGGGCTTCCGGTAGGAGAATTTGTCTCTGTATTATCCTAAGGCCAATGGGAAAGTCAAAGTCATGACTAAGTCCCTCAAGATGATCCTGCAAAGGACAATTGACAAAAAATCGCTCCAATTGGAATCTCATGTTATATCCGGCTCTCTAGGCGTACCGAACCTCGGTAAAGACTACCACCGGTTTTACACCTTTTCAGTTAGTTTACGGGCTGGAATCTATTTTTCTTGTTGAGTGTGAAATTCCATCCCTTAAGCTAGTTGTTGAGCTCCTTCCAGAGACTTCTAATCTCGAAGAGTGCCTCCTTCATTTGGAACATCTCGATGAGCAACATCGAGATGCCACCATAATCAATGAGGCTCATAAGAAAAGGGTTAAAACTCAGTACTATAAAGCTGTCGATCCTCGAGTCTTTTCTGAAGGCGACCTTGTCTTGGTCTATGACAAAGATAAAGACGCCTTGGGGGCAGGTAAATTCGAGTCTATGTGGTACAGTCCCTTTATAGTGAAACGAGTTTTAGGAAAAGGGGCTTATGAATTAGTCAATTTTGAAGGGAACAAGTTGGCAGAGCCTTGAAATGGGCTCTACCTCAAGAAGTACTTTGCTTAGGTTACAGCCGAGCAATGGATTCTTTGTATATTTTGTATTTTTTTACATATTCTATCGGGAGTTTTTGTGATATCAACACTTTTTTGATCTTCTTTGGCAGGTGTTGATGGATGACTTGGTCTATTTCAGATTCGCCAATGGTGCTAGTCGGCACACTCGGAACCTCGCTTTCATAGCTTCGGTGATTTATTATCCAACTGGCTAGTTGATGGTGTCAAAGGGAGTATGTATTGGTTTTGTGTCAAATAATATTGCCAAATATACTATCGTCATTAATTTACTATCCAAATATATTTCTTATGGAATTGATTCATTGGTAGTGTATCTTCACTCACAGCTGGTACTGTCACAATTAAATAACATTTATCAGGTTTGGGATCCTTATTTATATCGCCAATTTTTTATAGTGAGGGTGTTGTAAAGATCATTTGTTTTTATTACTTATTTTCACATTCCACGATCTGACAATTCATTAGCGGATTCTGTCGCTAATCAAGCGTTAGATTGGCATATCATTCATTCATAAAGATAAAAACAAACATAAAAAATCTAGAACTGTATATATATATATAGATATATATATATATATATCATAAAACCGCCAGTGTGTACATAAAGTGTTTCAAAAATAATATACAAAATCGGGACTAAATGCCCATAATCATGTCCAGTCTATCTATGACCCTACCCAGGATGAGCGTCTAAGAAGGTGACCATCGCATTGGCCACACGCCGAAGAATGCAAACCCAGTCTTGTGGTACTCCTACAAGCGGCACTGCATCTCCTCAAGTAGGTCTTCTACGACCACCATCAGTACTAGGTGAGTCAATCTCACCAAGTTTCTTTGGACTATGTATAAGACCCTCTCTGTCTCTGCAACTGCCTCTTCAGCACCTCTTTTGCGACACCACTACTGCGGAAATCCATCTGGTCGTACCAGACCCACATCTAGAACATGATCGTTATATCATTATTTTAATCCCATCAAAAATATCTTTAAGTTCATTTTCATATTTAAAAAACATAAAAAATCTTAAAATTGATAAAACTAAAAAAATGGTTACCTATCTCTCCCCATGCTGCATTGGTGGTAGCACCAAATCCATATCTCCTCTGAAATCCATGCTAGCATAGGGATAGTCATCCACAACGATGATTTGTTGTTCCCACCAGGAGAATAATTCATCATCGAATGTAGTCCTCGGCATATCCATGCCTCCAAGGCGTTTCATCAGGTTGGCCCACCTTCCCATCCGAGGGTCTCGGGGGCTACTGATAGAAACTGATACTCTAGGATGTAGCCCAAGAACCTTCTCAAAGGAGGAGTACAAAATGGTCCCATATCCAAAATTTTTGGTTTGTCCTTTCTGAATGGAGCACAACTGGCTCTTCATATTCGTAAGAAGAGGTGTACACCAATCAAAAACAATAGTGAGACACTCCATGGCCAAGCTCATGGATAGTCATGACGCTTGGTGCAATGAGGCTGATCTATTTATCCTGGCTATGGTGAATAGTAAGGTCCTTAGGGATAAGCTCTCTACATGTTTTATTGGAATTTGGCTTCCAATTTTCTCCAGATGCCCTGGACAATATAGATGTACGTAGTCTTCCACTGAAAGACTGCCTCGTGTCTAGCCAATCGAATGCACAAATTCTCCTCTTCGGGAGAGACTAGTGATAAAGTAAATATCTTCTACCTCTATCCTCAAAGGCATTTGATCAATCATAAAAGCATCATCTTCGATACTCTAATAGTGGATTAACATTTCAAGCAAGCGAGTGTTGGCCTTCATATTTGGCATTTTGAAAATTTTCAATAATCCGCATCCCTTCAATGCATCTAAGGCCTGTTGATCATTCATAACTTCATTATCAATGGTAGTATGCTCCCTCTCCCTCCATGTGATTGTCATCCTGAAATAAAATTAAGTTTCAACCGTTAGATTTGTTAAGAAATTTACTACATAACATAAATAATTACAAAGAGGAATATATATAAGAAAATAACCAGCAACAACCACAAACACAAAAACACACATGTTTATCAAGGAAAACCCCAAATCCAGGGAAAAACCCAACATAATACGATCTCATTAGCATTGGCCAAAATGTTGGCCAATCCGAACAAGTGAGCCTTCACCACTCACCTCCAGGTCTTGCATTACAATGAGTCTTTCCAGCCTTTTATAAGCTCCATTACATATAATACCATGGGCAGAATACCATGGGTGCACAATACCATGTGCCCCAAAACCATCACTATTTAACTTGGTCAACTTTGACTCTATCCTGAGTCAAGTTTACCTAACAATTCTTCCCTTAAACTTGACTTGGGGTTCCTTGACTAACTCTAGCCAAATCTGCTAAGTGAGACAATCCCGCTCACTTTAGATCTTACCCCCTCAGAGTTTTTACCTGGGTATTGTTAACCCGACGTCTCCCCTATCACCTAGGTCTAACCCGGACTATATTTTATTTTTTATTTTTTTGGTTTATTGCTACTGCGATTCTGATCCATCCTCTCTTGATTTGATTTGCTCAAAAACTTCTATCAAAATGCTCCAACTGCGAGCCCGAGAACCTCGTAGATTCTAGCACTGGTGGTCTCACGTAGCAAAAAATGAACAATTTTCGAAGCCGCGTGAACAATTTTCTTCTGCTGACCTTCTTTAAATAGCCACATGAATCCCGAACAATTCGTTAGCATGTTCCAAATCGGTAAATATCGCAATGGCAGTTACGACATTATCTTCCACACGTTCACCTCGATGTTCTTCTGCGTACGATTGTTCCACCATTATTTTCAAACCCAGATCTGTAAAAAGGCTGTATTGATCTCATCAGGCACTATAAACCCCTGGCATCAAAAAATCCCTTTGAAGCCAATATCTGGCTCTGATACCAGTTGTTAAGAAATTTTCTACATAACATAAATAATTACCGAGAGGAATATATATAAGAAAATAACCAGCAACAACCATAAACACATAAACAAAAATGTTTATCCGGGAAAACCCCAAATCCAGCAAAACCCTGGCCAATCTGACCAAGTGAGCCTTGACCGCTCACCTCCAGGTCTTGCATTACAATGAAGTTCTTCCAGCCTTTTATGAGCTCCATTACATATAATACCGTGGGCAGAATACCATGGGTGCACAATACCATGTGCCCCAAAACCATCACTGTTTAACTTGGTCAACTTTGACTCTATCCTGAGTCAAGTTTACCTAACTAGATTTTTGTGTTTAAGTTTCAAACAACGTATACACGGGTCCCTTTCATACACAATTGCATGTAGGGCCTACATGTATGTGGGTTTATAATATCCAACCCATGTATACGTTGCGTTGAAATTTTTAACATAAATTACTATGGTCAAATCTCAATTAAAATTTCTAAAAACAATCATAAATTAATGCAAGCTAGAATTGGGAGTTACCTCATGATTTTGATCCAATTTGAACAATCCAATTCTTTGGGCGACAATTTTGCTCTTTTTTCCTCCACAACTTTTACTCTTAACACAAATGGTACAAATGGTGAGTCAAAAAGTCATTTTATAAGCTTTGAAAATGTCAAATTTTTTCAAAAATTGATTTTTTTTGTCTCATGAATCGTTTAACTTGTGAGCTTGGATTGTCGGGAATAGGTTATTTTTACAAGACATTTTGGACACTGCTTCAGAAATTTCACAGCGGTTTCATGATTGCTGACCTATCATGGCAGGTATCATTTACTCACTAGCATATAGGTCAAGAAAACCATTTTTTCCGTTGCATTTTGCATACTAGCCTCCATTTGTCGATACACTTGCCATAGGGTCGATCCCATCATGTTATGGTCAGTAAACCGTTCACTTGCCGATTTTTAAAATCATGACGCGATGGTAGATCCATCCTTTACATGGGCATCGTAGTTAGCACCTCACTGACAGTGGTTGCCCATGTTGTTTTATTAAGTAGGCTCGAGAGTCCTCTCTAGTCTCGCCATGACTTGTGCGTTGAAGACTCATTCCCCTTTGCTTCTTCACTTTGCTCTGGTCTTATACCCTAGAGGCTCCTTTGTGTTGAGTTGTACTACTGCATTGCATTTTGACCATTTGCACCTTTTTCCCTTGAGTTGGCTTCACTTGGACTCGTGTTTAAGCCACTTTTTGACCATGTCTTCTGCAAACTCAAACTTTCAATCCCTTAGCTTCTGCAACTTGACACACCCTCAGACTCGTGGAAGAAACATCCCTTTGGGTGTCCTTGACCAGCTTCGCCTCCCTGCATTGGGCATAGGAATGTTCCCATCCCAGGAACTAGATCATCTGTTTCATTGACACTCATTCTTTCCACTATACTATAACATTCTTTTATTCTTTTTCCAGCTTAAACAAAAAGACAAAATATAATTATATATTCCAAAAAGAGCGAGAACGTGACAACATTTCAATATGTTATTGGCAGCTAAAGTCAGTTGTGTCACCCTTGAACAAAGCACTCAAAAGAAAGTCTCTCCTCCATTTGGGCAGGATTTAGTTTGACTTTGGTATGCCTTAACCTTGTTATTAAGTCAGTTCTCCTCCAATTGGTTATCTCTTCCAATCATATGGAGAGTTTGTTCGTGCCTCTTGTGTGACAAACTTATACAGAGTAATCATATGTTGCCACATAGTCATCATTGAGTCATGCTTTTGTTTAAGAGAAGTAAGTCTGATTCAGACTCTCTACGGTGTCTCTTGACCTATTTTTTAGTCGACCATCCTTGGTTGTCAGTGTCTTTTTTGTCATCACATCAGTTATATTGGTCATTTACTCATGCCAGTTTGAGAAGGTCTCCATTGAATTCTTGTTGGTGGGTCTTGTCCTTATGGACAATGACATATTGCTCTAAGGATAGGCCTAGAGCTGCACCCTGGCCTTTGTTACCGGGAATAGTGTCCACTTGGATGCTGCTATTCCCACTAAGATGGGTGGCTATCTTAGAAAGAAACAAGTAAAGTCTACTTTCGTTTTCCTTTATGAAAATAGACAAGAGGGGGACCAAGGAGACCAACCTTAGTCTTGCGCTTGATTTCCTCTCCTTCCTGATAGAGCTTCACTGCTTATTCTTCGTCTACCCAGCTTCAAAGAGCACTTGCAGAATCACAACAACATACTACTATCGAAGAAACAAAGATCTATATTAATAAATAACACAAGACCAAATGTGTGTTAACCATACAAATGCATATATAAACAAGTACACAAGAATATGGAGGAAAACTAGAATAGCTTTATTAAGATGAAAAGTAGCAAGAGGATTACAACCATATGTTCTGACCCAGCATCATCCTCTAGCTAGAAAGCCCTTCTTCACCTCAAGCAAGGCTTAGATCGCCCAAAACTATGAATGTACACCAGAAAACCAACAACACTTCACTATAAGATACAAAATTCCAGCCTCTGGATCTCTGTGATGAGGGATACATATATAGATGATTATAGGGAGGTGAGTCATCTTCTGGGCTCTTGATTAGTGTCCTCTCTCTGATAGTTCCTGCTTCCACTTGGTGAATGATGATCTCTTACTCATCCCTGGTTGAAAACAGAGAGGCAAGTGTTAGATGGGAAGCTTCTAGAAGATTCCATGATCTTCCACCTCGCATTTTGTCCTTTCCATTTGTCCATTCTCGACCATCACACCCTACAGAGGAGAAATTCAGTATGCATCACACCTTGTACACTGGGAAGGCGATATGCATCGCACCCTCAGCACTGGGCTTTCAGTATGGTCCAGTTTTGACCATTTATGAGCAGTTTTCAGTGGAGAACTTCTGGCAGATGATGTAATCAGCTGACCTTGTTCCTTTAGGCAGTGAAGCAACACTTTTAGGGAATTAGGAGCCCTTAGTTTATGGACATTTATGATTGGGGTTGAAGTGCCCAAAAATGTCTATAACATTTCCCTACTTCATACATTATTCCCAAACCCTAACTATTCCAAAACCCTACACTATTCATAAACCCTACTCACTCACTAAATCCTATTCACACTCTTATTCACTATCACCCATTCATCTATCAAAATCCCTTCATATTCATCTTACATTCATTCACCATACTTCATTCATCACAAGGGAAACAATTGTACAATAATGGAGAGGGACAATGAGTATGAAATAGAGGATGATACACATAGTGACAGTTCTAGGGAAAGAATTTTGCAGCAGAGGAAGCCTCACAAAGGGAGAATGATAATTAGGGAGGAGCCCATTAGTTTGAGGGAATTGCTTGCTTGTCCACTTGCCATCTCATGTTTCAAACATCAGTAATGTTTTGGTTTCACTGAAATGGTGGATAGGGTTAAGCTTCATCATGAATTAGGAAGGTTGTTTGTGATACATCTGGACAACAATGAAGTAAAACTTGCTGGAGTTACATTCACTTTCTCACCTGCTATTATTTCAGAGGCTACAGGCATTCCAAATGTAGGTGAAAAATGGAACAAAGGACAATATATTGATAGGGAGTACTATGATCCATACATCAAGGCTAAATACCATGGAAAATTAAAGAGATTGTTCTCCTTTAAATTCTTGGAGGACAGATTTTCTCCATTGATGAAGATCATCATCAAATACTTTACTTGTGAAGGTAGGTTTTCTCGGTTGTATGCCTACCACATTAGATTATTGATGCATGTTACTAGAGTGAGGATGATGAATATTGCTTAATTCATGTTCTGAAATATTGAGAAGATGGCACTTTATGTCAAGAAAAAGCCATATCCCCAACAGTTAAACAACATCTTTCATTATTCTTTGATTAAAATAATTGTTCTACATCTGCTGAACCTTATCAACATGCCATGGGAAACTTTCATTTCTCATGAGATGTTCAAAGGCCCAAAAAAATTTCATCAATCCATTAGGAGGAAGGTGGACCTTCACGACATTAACAAGTCAAAGAAACTGAAACTGTTGGAGTGCCAATGTTTGTGACCTATGAGAGAGGCACTAGGAAAATTTTTTCATCTTCCAGGAGAGTATTATCTCCACAAGGTGTGGAAGGGGTCTCGCCTTCATCTTCAAGCCAGAGGAAAATGCTATCTCCACAAGGAGTGGAAGGGGATTTGACTTCATCTTCAGCTAAATAGGTACAGGTTGGGCAGCACAACAAGGGAAAAGGTAAAGGCAAGGGAAAAATGCATGAGAAGGATCCTAGTGATGGGTAAGAGAGCGACTTTGACCTAGTTGATCATGAGGAGACACTGGGAGTTGATGTCATTGATTTGGAGACTCGAGGTACAAAGATAATTAAAGACATGATCATCAAGGAGCAAGGGGCTGATATACAAGCCTTGTCAGTCAATTTAGGGAGGGAAAAGTGGATCATCAATTATCTTGAGCAAGAAAACAAGTAATTGACAGACAAGCAAGTACTCATGGAGTTGCAAATGATCAAGGAGAATCGGCAAAAGGCAAAGAAGGCAAAGGCCAAGATGATCTCCATTGAGAAAGAGATTGAGAATCACCAGGAAACTTGGCTTGAAAGGGTCAACATACATCTTGAAAAGTCACTTGAGAAGGCCAATAAAGAAAATAAGATGCTTCATCACATGGCCTATCACTATATGACCCAGAACAAAATATGCAATATAAGGATGAGGAAGCTTAAGGCAAGGTTGAGGAAGGCCTTGAGAAGCAAAAAGGAGCAAGACAAGTTGGAAATCCTAGTTGATGTCTCATTAGCTCATCAAAGAAATTGATGAGGGTTCCTTGTGCCAATTTTGGGACAATTTTGGTAAGATTTTGCAATTTTCAAAATTTAAATTTTGCAACACAAGAAATTGGCATCGGTGGCGCTGCGCTTTTGACTGAGACACTTTTTGGAGAAATGTCTTGCATATTCTATTGACAATAATACTGAGAGGGGGGGTGAATCAGTATTATCTAATTCTTTTACCAAATATTTCTTATTTATGCTTTGAATTATTTTTGCATACCAATACCATAAATAATGAGCATGAACAAGAAAATCAGACAGTCACATCAAAGAACACCAGATATAAGGTGGAAACCCAATGTGGGTGAAAACCACCTGCTGCAATATGTCTCTATCTTCTTTCAAATTAGAAACTCCTTTTACAATGGTCTTGTACTGGTGCAGTCCTTAACCAGTACGCAGGCTGCTGCAGAGAGCTACAACTCTCTTCTCGTTTTCCAGTCTCTCCTGGAAGGGAGCTACAACCCCCTACTTCTTTTCAAGGACCACTTTTCATAAATTTTCAAACTGGATCCATATACATCAAATGGTCATCAAGTACATGTAAATTATACAGTCAGCTGCAATAACCAGATCAACGATAACAGAACAGAACCCAGAACACCTTATCAACAGAAAAAATCCAACCAACAGAAGATCTTAACATAGATACGCGGTTTTTCTTTTTACTGGCCTGCGTTGCTACGTACTTCTCCTTCTGCCTCTCTGCGTATACCCGCAGAGCCCCTTCTGCTGGACAGCGTGGCCACGCACTGCTCCTTTCACTGATCTGCGTACAGTACGCACCCAATGGCACTATCGCGCCGCGTACTTCCCAGGAGATACGCACTCGAAAGAATAATCGCGCCGCGTACTTTCCCAGCAGGTCCACACCCATAAGAATAATCGAACCGCGTGCTGCTACAGAGGGCACGCACCTGAATCACTGTCGCCCTGCGTACCTACGCACTGATCCTTCGGCGCCTCTGCGTACCCACGCACAGATCCTTCGGCGCCTCTACGTACCCACGCATAGAACCTTCGGCGCCTCTGCGTACCTTGGACTAGGGCTGAAATAACCTCAGACGCTCAGATCTGAACTTGTGCTCAAGAGATCACCCTTCGGAGATTCGCTTCTAACTTCTCCTTTATAGATCAATCTTTTAAAAACCGAGAACCCAATAAATCAGATCTTAAGATATT
>APFE030054836.1:28252-43398 GCA_000404065.3 Pinus taeda | reverse complement strand
GAAAAGTAGCAAGAGGATTACAACCATATGTTCTGACCCAGCATCATCCTCCAGCTAGAAAGCCCTTCTTCACCTCAATCAAAGCTTAGATCACCCAACACTATGAATGTACACCAGAAAACCAACAACACTTCTCTATAAGATACAAAATTCCTGCCTCTGGATCTCTGTGATGAGGGATCCATATATAGATGATTATAGGGAGGTGAGTCATCTTCTGGGGTCTTGATTAGTGTCCTCTCTCTAATAGTTCCTGCTTCCACTTGGAGAATGATGATCTCTTACTCATCCCCGGACAAACACAGAGAGGCAAGTGTCAGAGGGGAAGCTTCTGGAAGATTCCATGATCTTCCACCTCGCATTTTGTTCCTGCTATTTGTCCATTCTTGACCATCGCACCCTACAGAGGAGAAATTTAATATGCATCGCACCTTGTACACTGTGAAGGTGATATGCATCGCACCCTCTGCATTGAGCTTTCAGTATGGTCCAGTTTTGACCATTTATGAGCAGTTTTCAGTGGAGAACTTCTGGGAGATGATGTAATCAGTTGACCTTGTTTCCTTTAGGCAGTGAAGCAACACTTTTAGGGACTTAGGAGCCCTTAGTTTATGGACATTTATGATTGGGGTTGAAGTGCCCAAAAATTTCTATAACAACCTTATTTTCATTATTGATAGGTCCCTTGTGCTTAGCATCGATCAGTATCATGGGTCTTTGACTGAGTGGTTTCCCTTGTGTTTGACATTAGCTTTCATTATCACACATTGGGATTCATGTAGTGCCTTGGTTTCCATTTGACCCTATTAGTTGATTCGTCGCCTCTGTGTCAACTTTCATTATTGGTTGGTTCAGAGTGTTTCTATCGTGTGCTAGCTACATCTTATGTACACCGGAAACGTGCTTCGGTCGGGTTATTACTTTTTTCGTCCAATTCCTTCCACATTATTGGCCTACGGGTTATAATTGTGCTAGATTGATGAAGGATACCTTAATTCCTTCCTTCTAGCAGATCTTTTCCTATTAACTATGACTCATTGCTCTGGGGCAAAGATCTAGAGTCCATTTGGCATTACCTTGGGGTTTGTAGTCATCAGTGGCAGATCCTTCACTATCGACAGTGGGAAACCATCAATTGTCACTTGATTGATAGATTCTTCTAGGTGTTCGACTTTAGCTCATCTATTCGCACTTGTTAGATTGTACTGGGTACCTTGACTCTCATTATCATTATCAGTGAGTAGTCTCGTGTTTGTTAATGGTATACATCAATGACCAATAATCAAACAATTTCTCACATGGTCGACTTCAGGTCATTTATTCCCATTGTGTAGAAATGTACCACGGCGGTTGGTGAAGACCTTGGGTTGCATAAACATTATTTGGTTCACTAGTCAGTTGCTCCTGTTGCTGCTAGTTGACACCATTCCACATTATATGTTTCAGTCCTTCATAGTGACATCTTATATGCTGGCATCCGAGTTGCAATGTAGTATCATCTTATTCCATCATGTTCATTTGGTACTATTGGGATTAGTTTTTGACATCAGTGATCAGCTTCATCTTTCAACTTCATTGATCATCTTCTTATACGTGATATTTAGACATGTACTTGTTTGATCATGATTAGATGATCCATTATGTATTTTCAGTTCTTTATACTTGTATACATAGTGGATCCTCTTGTACTTGATATGTGGACATGATTTACTTTCTCTGAGCATGGGTATGCCCGCCTCAGATAATTATTTCTTTCTGGTCTTCTTTTGCTAGCTTGGCAGGCTAAAATCTGGAGAAGTCCATCTCAGTTTTTGACAGGTTTCCTTTCCATATACTTAATACATCTCAGCCATCATGTACCTCTTCTAACCTCATATATTAGGGGGCATCTGTTATAGCTCCAAATATCACCCTTGGTATTTGTGATGCTCCATTTATGGGCTAGGGCAACCCCTCCTTCCAGACTTGGTCCAAATATTTTAAAAACAATGTTTTACTCCCTGTACACTACTTTTCCCTGTGTTAAAAGTGTGTACAGGTGGGTCAGTCTATACCCAACCCGCATATATGTGTTAAAACACTTAAAAAAATTAAATTTCCTTAATGGGCGAAGATCACAGGTTTTACTTGTTTATTACCTACTAGTGCCCATGCCCCAACTGTTCCCAACTGTTCCCCAACTAAAAAACTAATTTGGGAGAAGTATAAAAATACTTCAATGGGAAGGCCTTAATGAGGAGAGAAATGATAGAATTACTATACTGAGATTATCCCCTGATCAAATTTGAAGAATCCCTATGCTTCAAGCACTTCCCCAAGTTCAGGAAACCCTTGTTTCCTTGAGTGTTAATATTCTCTCACATGCTTGGAGATGTCATGGTCTTGGTTATGGAAGGACGTTGTTGAAGACTGGGACTGGATGGACCTCGAGGACAGTTTCACTTGGAGCCAAAAGAGGAAGACTTAGGTGAACTCTTTCCATGTTTTATTATAGTTTTCTACAATAAAAAGAAATGTTGTCTTATTCCTGATATCGACATTGTTTATGCATTAGATGTTATTATTATGGTTTATATATGAATGACTATTTCAATGTATAACTAACCATCTACTTATATGATATAAAGTTGATTTCACTAAAATTCTTTATCTATATGCTACTATGTGTATTCGAATTGGCTGATTTGCATGTTTGAAGATCATTAGGAGTTGCAAAGGGTTTGAACCCTAGTTGGAACTACCCAAATGAAGGACATCTGGGTATGTTCATCCTCACATAGTTAGTTTGTTTAAGCATGTTGCCTGAGTTGAATGCTTGTTTCTTGTTGTAGATTACTCCTGCTCTGTTAGGGTTCTGACCCAAAGCCCTAGGGGACTTATTCCCTCAACAATATTGTGCACGTCAAGCGGAGATCGTATGCCAAAGTTACGACCCAGGAAGTTGATGTACCAATTTACCCAAATGGGGCCAACAGTTTGGCGTTTCATCTTCTAGGGTTAGGTTTTTGGATGTTTAGGGTTTTCCATTGTTTCTCAACAACAAAATAGGCCTTCGAACCTCATTGTAGGATAGTTCAGAAGCATGTAGCCGCCACATCTCTTCTTAGAGATAAGCTACCATCGCCCTAGCTAGTTTATTTCCATTTCTGTATGTAAAAATAATTCAGTATTTTACAGTAATGAAATGAAGTATTGTTTCCGCTGCATCTCTGTATTTGTGGTTATCTCTATAATTTGTTGTGTTCCTATTTAAATCTGGATCAGTGGTATCATAACAGTCTACTTTTTATTTGTTTTTCTTTGCATTTCCCCAATGGGGTCAAGATATAACGAGTTATGGCCTGAAATGGTTGAATCTTTGCAAGACCAGCCTTGCAAATCCCGACGGCCTCCCATTTCGGATGAAAAGAAAGACAAGGGGTTAGGAGATCCTATCAAAATCTTGCTTGAAGAATCCCTTGAGCAGCAAAGGAATGCGATGATGGAAAACTTTTCCCAGATCCTTCAACGGCTACCCAAAGGAAATGCATCAAATTCTAACAGTTGCTCTGGAACTGCCACACCCTTTAAGGTACAAGTTAATTTTGAAATCCCCATCATTGAGGGTCAAATGGATGCAGATGTCGTAGATAAATGGTTAAATATGCTAGAAGAGTATTTTTTTGTTCATGATTTTTCAAGTCAAGAAAAAATTATTTTCGCCCTTCTCAAAACAGCCCCCCACATCAAGGACTGGTGGGAAACCTACTGCGAGCAGAAGGATGAAAGTACGGGCTCACTATTTTCAACCACACCCACTTGGAATTCATTCGGGCTGCTGTCAAGGAGAAGTACTACCCTGTCAGAATCTATGAGGATCAATACATAAATTGGACCATGCTACGACAGGGAAGGGACTAAGACGTGGCGGAGTTTACCAATATCTTCCATACCCTTCGCACAAAGTTGGGTATCAAGGATCCATAGCAACATTTGGTACTCAAATATTGTGGTTGCCTGCACAAATACATCTAAGAATAAATATAATTCCTAAACATATCCTCTCTCAGCACGACATACCGATATGCTGTTAAGGTTGAGAAAAAGTTTAGACAGAAGAAGCGAGACTTTGGATCTTCAAATTCGAAGCAAGGGAAAGGTGCGCCCAAACCACAAAACATAGGACAAACACAAGGTGGGGTGGCCAAAGACAACCCACCAAAGCTGCAAGCAAAGAATAGCTCCACGAAGCCAAAAAATGTCACGGGAAAGTGTTGTGAGTTCCATAAGAGCTCTACTCACAACACAAGTGAGTGTTGAGCCAAGCAGTCACTGGTGGCCAAGCTAAGGATTTTAGAATCAGATGCATGTTCTGATGCTGAGTCAGAACTCGACAAGGGGAATGACAAAGGGAGGCAGATTATAGATGTGGAGCCCAATGCCACTGTTTCCACCACGAATATCCAGAAGGAGAAACCTGAAGATCCAGAGGAGGATGAGTGTCTCTTCCACTCCTAGATGTGGGTAGAGGGCTCCCCACTACAGTTCATTATCAATAGTAGAAGCCAAAAGAACCTCATTTCGGCAAAGGTCGTGAAGCGGTTGGGCTTACTGACCATAGCACATCCACGACCATACACCATCAGGTGGCTTCACCAAGGACGAGATCTTCGCATAAGCAAGCAGTGTCACCTTCCATACAACATCAAGCCCTTCTTAGATGAGGCATTGCGTGACATTGCTCCCCTTGATGCTTGTGATGTATTATTAGGACAACCATACTTGTGAAAGAAACATGCTGTGTATGAATCAAGACCCCGTGTCTTTATTGTTACTTTGGAAAATAAGTTGTAAAAGATACCAGAGGTAGCCTCGCCTACTGCCATCTCTTTGGTTACTACAAAACAATGCAGTAAGCTCATTTCAAAAACAGGGAAATTATTTTCCTGATGATACACCCTCAAGGAAAGAAGAAGATGATGGCCACAACCTCTAGACAGGGCCCTATGCACGATAACTACAAATGGACAAGTTTGTGGAGGAGTACGAAGACATATTCACCTCTCGCAGAGGGGTTCCTCTACACTATCAAGTCAAGCACTCCATTGATCTTACCCCAGGTGCATCGCTTCCCAATGGAGCAATCTATCGGTGCTCCATTCTAGAGAACGATAAAACTAAGAGGTAGATTCAAGAGTTGTTGCAGAAAGGTCACATACGTCTAAGTCCATCGCCTTGTGGGAGCCTAATTGTGTTGGTACAGAAGAAGGATGGGACTTGGAGACTCTGTATTGACTATCGAGCACTGAACAAGATCACTGTCCATAATAGGTCCCTGATCCCACGAATTTATGACCTCCTAGACCAACTAAAAGGGGCAAAATATTTCAGCAAGATCGATTTGAAGTTAGGATATCACCAAGTACCAATCGAACCCTTCGATGTGTGGAAGATTGCCTTCAAAGCCAAGGAGGGCCTTTTTGAATGGTTGGTTATGCCTTTCGGATGACGAATGCTCCTGCAACCTTCATGAGGCTAATGGGTGACATATTGTGGGCATTCACCAACTCATTTTTAGTGGTATACTTGGATGACATCCTGATCTTCAGCCAGAGTTGGGAAGAGCACCTCCACCACATCCAACAAGTTCTCCAAACATTGCGGCACCACAAGTTATGTGCCAATTTGGAGAAATGCACTTTTGGCATGACCCAGGTTCAGTATCTGGGATACATTATTGATGAACGGGGGGTACATGTGGATCCAACGAACATCCAAGTCATTTTGGATTAGGCATATCCAACCACTTTAACGGAACTTCACAACTTTCTAGGTCTTGCCAACTTCTACCGCAGGTTCGTGTTGGGATTTTCTCATATCACTTGGCCCTTAAGTCAAGTCACCTAGGGAGGAGCGAAAGAAAAATTCTTTTGTTCTGAGTCTCAATAGAAGGCATTCACAGAGTTGAAAAATCACCTCTGCTTGGTGTTGGCTGATAAAAGGTGACTTTTAAAACTCCTAAATACCCTACATTAATTATCAACCTAGGCAAGTCCTCTTATTTCAAGAGTGTACACAATATGTGGATGCTATAAATTCAAAGAGTAATGTTTCTTAAATTGTAGTATAGATATTTGACAAAAGAATAAATGGATGCATCTAATAAACTCCAATTGCAATCATCAAAACTCAATCCTCCACAGAAATCAAATCCTACATCAATTCAAATAACAATAGCGTCAACCGAGAGAATAGTAACAATAACTCACCTCTTCTTAGCTGATTCAATCTAAACTATAGTCAATCTCTATAAAGCAATCAAAATAGAAATGATATCAATTCTGAGAGTCCAATAGTGATAATCAAACTCTTACAGCTGATTAAATCAATGTGATTCACTGTATAAATAGTTTACTCTATAATAAACATAATTCGAATCAAATGACAACCCTGTAAGGTATATAAAGAACATACACTACTTCAATACAGGGAAGTTATAAACATCAAATAAAGTAAACGCATAGAAACAGGAAAATTGTCAAACCAACCAAACTTTATGAGAATCAGAAATATAACACAATAAAGCAGTTAAATCCACCAGAGGTCAGGCCCTTAGTCGCTAGTGAACACTGCTAAGCTACTTCAGATAATGCGAGGGAACATAAACTTCAATTATATATTAGTCATTGAACTTAAGTAGCATTACAATATAACCACGTTCTCAAATAGCACAAGTCTATAATTAAATTTACAACTTGAAAAATAATAGAGATTCCTCCCCTTTCTTCCTGCAATCACTTTATTTTATAATTAGAAAAGGGTAAAGGGTAAATGGTAAATGCGATCCCTCAGGATCTCCCGATCCTAAGCGATTTGCAACCAATTGCTAACTTCAGACACCTTTCCTATTTCATGTTGATCCCTCTGATTTTCCCTCAGCGTTGTCTGCAACCAACGCATTCCTTTGTTTGTCAAATTTTGTTGTTCCAACGTCAGGGAACAGCAATAGTTCCTTTTGTCACTTTCCTACATAATGAAGGGTAAAAGTTAGCTAAAGCGTAACTGCAAATAATTCATCTGTTATCTTACCATAATTCCTCAATATGTCAGCACATTAAGATATGAAAAAGATAAGAATCAAGGAAAACGATGATGAAATTAATAGTAAATACATACCCATTTCGTAACTCAACATACTCCCCTGCTTACCCTATTTCATGTTCTCATGAAAAGTAAGTAATTCTAATGGAGTGCAGTTAAAGAGTAGGTTGGAGAAGGAGCATCAACAATTTGTCTAAAACCATGATGTTGAGCTAGGAGTGCAAAGGTGGGCCCTTCCTTTCCTTCAGGAAATTCATAGATGGCCTTGTAACCTTAAGGAGGATACTAAATGATGGGGCTATGAAAGTGACACCCTAACCAATAAGGTCCCTCTCTCAAAATAAGGTTGCTATAGGTGACAAAACAGGCCGCGACTGCTTTAACATTTCTGTAATTAAATGGCTCCCTATCCTACACACTACTAGTGGAGACTGTCCACCTAAGCTTGGATGCAGCCAGAGAGCTTTCTTGAATGGATTGAAAATATGATACTCTATTCTGTACATTCTCCTTATGAATAGGCCCTAAAATTTTAATCACCCTTTCCCTCGTCATCAGACTCTTATGGTTGGTAAGCATTTGCAAAGGGTGCTTGGGTTCACTTCTTACCCAAAGATCAAATCCATGATCTTGTCTTTGGAATGCGTTATGAGACTTAAACCATTTAAGTTGATTAATTGCAAATGAGATAAAGGCTCAGAATTGAACAGATTCCCCCACAAAAGGGTTAGGCCTCTTTTCCACCTCGTCCTCTAATACAAAATTTTGTAGGTAAAATTCACAAAGTAGCCATTGAACCTTTACACCATGCTGTTTGCAAAAATTTATAAAATCTTCAACTGCTTTTAATTCAATTGATTTTCCATCTCTCATGGATTTAATTTTCAACAACAAGTATTGTTCTAACAAAAACAAGGCATAATTGGTGGCGGGAACCCTGCATGCCAAGGCATATGTATATAATTATTAGATGGTGTCTGTCCAAGCTATGCCCCTATCTAATTTGAGCTTGATTCTCTCTATTTTCTCTTCTGCTTTTCTGTATCTGTCGAAAGTCTCGCTCTTTGTTGCATTCATTTCCCGAAGCTGTCTCTGTAGCTCTTGATATCTCTACTGGGAAGCAGTTTCTTGTTCAAGCTATTCTAATGCGAGCCGAGCTTGTGCTAATTCTTCCTGAAGATTTAGTATAATGGGGTCATTGTGTGTCATGACATCTTTAGCTTGTAAGCTTGTCTGAGTGCTTATGTTATGAGAAAGGATGTTTTTTGTCTGAATTTCCTTATTATGGGAGGTCTAAACCTCCATATGCGTAGCCATGCTATAAGAGGATACATCCTCTGTCTGAGTAGCTATATCTACTAAAATTGCATGGTGTTCCTCTTAAATGATAACTGGTTGAGTGGGTATGGGCTCAGTTTGAGTTCCTATAGCCCTCCCTTCATATGATTCTATTTGTATAGTCACGTTTATTGTATTCGGTGCTTTGTCTGGAACCTTTCCTGCTGATATTTATTTTATTTTTCTTTTGAGCCTTTTGACTATTTTTCAAAGCCTTGCTGTTCTTTCCTAAGATTTTTCAATTTGGGTCTATACTTTTTTGGAGGAGCAACTATTCTGCTGATAATCTCATTAATAGTTTCTGCTTCTAAAGAACCCGATTGCTCACCTTGGCTCTATTCTAAAAGGACCGTGTATCCTGACTGATTATCGTCTTCTAAAATTATCTTTGTCTTTACTTCTCCTTCTTGGCCTATGATCTCTGTGTTTAGGCCTACCTGGCTGGTTTCTACTGGAGGCGTGTCACCAGATTGGTTCGCGGCTTACATCTTTTGAGGGAGATAGAATTCTGGTATCGCCAAAATTCCTAAGAGATTGGTTTTCTCCTGAGTTGAGATTGAGCAGTCCTTCAGGCTGCATGTAAACATTCACGTTGGCCAGGACCTAGGACAATTTGAAATGGTGCGACAAATCGCCTTGGGGGCTCATACTTGGTGTTGAGGGAAGTCCCAATTCATTTCTCTGTTCATCTCTAGAATGCCATGTTCCTTCCTCATGGTCTACTTCAGGGTTATCTTGTCCTTCTAACTCTAGCTATAAGTATTGTTCACTCACTGGGCTGGATAATTCTATGGGTTGACTGACGCTGCCTTGAGGATTTTCAGGCACTCCAATTTTGACCTCAACCTTGTGGATTGTCTGCGCTTTTGAGGTATGTTCCTTGAAATGCAGTCCTCTTCCATTTTGGAACAGGGTTAGGTGTTGGTAGGGCTATACCTCCTTCGAGAGCTAATATTAGATCATCCCAGTTTGATTGTTGCTAGGTAAGGTTATAGCTAACTATTAGCCTGATCAGACAGTGGTAGCTTACTATAGTTTCTATGTGTTGGGACTGTCTTAGCCTCTCGGCAGTGTCATGCAGTAAAGAATTCAACAATGCAAGTAAATTAATAGAGTACTTTCATTTTAGAACTGCTAAAAGTTTGATTTGACGTGGCCTTACCATGTCTTTATGCCCATCACAAGTAATGTAGTTTCGGATGATTCATGCTAGTTGTCCCCATGGTTCTCTAAGAGAATATGTTCGAACTCCTTTTCCCTTCTTGATTAGCTCCTGCCCTTCATCCCTGAAAACCTCGATAACATCATGCAGCTTCAATCACTTACCAGCCCATATTGGTCCTTCTGCTGGTAACTCGGATACTTATGCTATCACAGCATCTGATATAGTGATCTATTTGCCTCTTACCATGGATTGTCCATTTTGTAGATTCCGTAAGAATTTGATGGCAATTTCCTCATTGGGTGACTGAAATTTTGTAAAGTGTGCTATCCATCCTGCTCAAGCTAAAATTTCTCTAGCTTCATAAAAAACAGCCAGTATTAGAGGTTCTCGACATAATGTTCTTCCTCCCATAATGCTTGAATTTGCAAACAATAAGTGTAGTGGGGAAAGCGCAACGACGAACAGAGCTAAGTTATGGAACAACAAATGGTTGTAATAACTCTATCAGGTGATACTTTATAAAAATAAATACCGTTATTGAGGAATGTTATAATGCCACATGCTCTATGATCATGGAATGTCATATCATTCTGCAAAATCCAATGAAAAGATGACAGTGCATGCATAAGTACACTGGAGGTCCCCGTCCCTCTTCGAAATAATAGGTCACTTATGACCGAATGAATGGAAGGATAACACGCTGGTGGCGAAGTGCAGGGGCGATGTATTGAGTAATGAAAGTGGCAAGGTATGCATATTAATGAAAGGATCATAAAGAATATTGGAGTGATGAAAACAAGGCATGTAACGAGAACTATCAATAAGTGATAGGCTGCCATGATGTGATATGATAAATAAAAAGGGATAGCATACACAAGAAATAATACTTTACTGCCGTTATTCCACTTAAAATATTGTGATTGATTTAAAAAAAAGATTACTCATGCATAAAGTTTCAAGGTACGTTAGGGACATAATCTCTCCGAAGAAAAGATAAAAACATTAGAAGAGGGTATTATAATAATTACTGATGTAAAATAAAGCTTCAATACCATCAGCAGAGCTTTTGTTGCCTGTAGGCATCCATAGCCTCGACAAAGTTGCTTTCCAACCCTTGGGAACCATGGTCCTCTATGTATAATTGGGGAAGTACCTTATGATGTCCATAGTAGAGACCAATGTGCTAGCATGGTAACCAAGTGATCACATTGCCATTCACTGGGAAGTAGCAAAAGTGGTCACGCCAGCTCATGATGAGACCTCCTGTTTCCAAGGACTTTGTTTCTTTATGCATCCATTGGATCATATCCTTGGTGTGGTGGCCATAGTGGGAATGCCACTTCGCTCCTTCCTTATGATCATGGTAGGTTGGCTCGTGCTGAGACCCCCTATTGTCCATCTGTGGAAAAAAATCATAAAACTGTTAATGAACATATATATTATTATTATTATTGTTATTATTATATATATAATATTATATATATATATATATATCTATATATATTAGTCTCCATTTTATACTAGAGGGTGGCTCATCACTCCTTAAGAGTAGGGATGGTAGAAGAAGTTTGAACATATCAATATAAAAAAATATACCCATAATCTTCTTGATAATACAAAAGGAGAGTTATATAGGAAAGGGGAACCAACATGGTATAAATAATCAATCAGTTTGGTTTATAGTGGAAATGAGGACTGTGAAGTGATATAGATAACTATGTCCTTTTATTTTTCGATCATCACAAAGCAATCTTGTTAAAGATGATAGTATTCAAGATATTTGTCTATTCCACTAGAATCCATATTTGTTGTCCTTAAATATGTATTGTAATTTTCATGCCATTAAGAGGATCAGAAAGAGTGAACTGGGATGGTCTAGGGATGATTATGTAAGGAAGAGAAAGAGGATGTTCTCAGAAATATTTACAAAGTGTTGTTCCTTGAAGGGAAAAGCAAAAGAAAAGTCCACACAAAAAGTGTTATTCATTATAGGGAAAACAATTGTTCCCTATAAGGAACAACAAAGAAAAATTGCAAAAAATGTGTTGTTCCTTATAGGGAACAATAGTTGTTCCCAATAGGGAACAACAAAGAAAACAGATGCAAAATGATGTTTTTCCCTGTAGGGAAGAGCAAGGGGAATACACATGAAAATTGTTGTTCCCTATAGGGAACAATAGCTCTTCCCTGTAGGAAATAACAAGGGAAATACATGCTAAAAAATGTTGTTCCCTGTAGGGAACAACAAGTCAAAATACACATGAAAATTATTGTTCCCTGTAGGGAACAGCAAGAAAAAATGCACGCAAAATTGTTGTTCCATAGAGGGAACAACAATTGTTCCCTGTAGGGAACAACAAAGCAAAATTCACATGAAAATTGTTGTTCCTTGTAGGGAACAACAAAACAAAATACACACAAAAATTGTTGTTCCTTGTAGGGAATAGCAGATTTTTGCTATATGGAACAACAACTATTCCCTATAGGGAACAATAAAGGAAAAATAGAGAAAAAAAACTAATATACAATCTATTATCCAAGCAGATCTAATCAAATAGAAAGAAAATCAGAAAGGAAAATTTATGTATAGGTTTCAAAAAAATAAATTCTTCACTAGAATGGTGTTGTGGAAGGGTTTCCCTCCTCAGGAAGAATTTGTATTGTGGAATCTTCTCATAACTATTGGCAAAAGGATTCCCTTCTAAGTGGTTTGGGATAGAGGTGTACTTGATGTCCATTCCCTTTAAAAGAGTAGCTAGACCCATCAATGGTGGCTAATGTAAGGTTGCCATTATCGTGCACCTCTTGTATCACATAGGGGCCTAACCATTTGGTTTAGAGTTTGTTCGGGAAATCCTGGAACCTAGAAGCATACAGAAGTGCCCAATCACCTTCATGGAAGATCTTTTTCTTGATGAGGGCATCATGCCATTTTGCTCTTTGTTGTTGGATCAGTGCAATATGCTAAAGAGCTAATAGTTGGATTTCATCCAATTCATTAATTTGATGTAGTTTGTTAATCTGTGCTTCATTCAGTTCCAGGCCTACTTCTTGAGCTATTCTCAATGTCTAAATTTCAAATTCTATTGGGAAGATAGGTTCTTTGCCAAACACTAGCTGATATGGGGAGTATCCTGCGGTATTCCTCCAAGTCATTTGATATGCCCATAAGGCTTCTGGCAATCTAGTATCCCAGTCACATCTATGTGAGGCGACTGACTTTGTTAGTATTGCCTCGATTACTTTGTTGGTACTTTTTACTTGGCCGTTTTCTTGCGGGTGGTATGGAGATGTGATTCTGTGCATAATATAATGATTTTTTAATGTAGCAGCAATCTTATAGCCTACAAATTATGGCCCTCCATCCATGATTATTTCTCTAGGCAAGCCATACCACATGAAAATTTGGAAACGAAAGTGGATCACTGTGTCCTTCGTTGCCCTTGGTAATGCTTTTGCCTCCACCCATTTAGTCACATATTCTGTTGCAACCAGTATATATGTATTTTGATTAGATGATGGGTTTATTGGGCCAATGAAATCTAACGCTCAGCGTTCAAAAGGTTTAATGACTAACTTTGGATGCAGGGGCATCTCGTCAGACTGGCCAGGGCAGCCCATTCTTTGGCAGCTATCGCATTCCTGGACAAACTTCTTGGAGTCCTTAAAAATGGTGGGCCAATAATAGCCCATCTGTAAGAATTTATGCCGAGTCCTGCGGTCTACAAAATGTCCACTGCAAGGCCCATCATGGCAAGCTTTCAAGATTTCAAATATTTCATCTTCCCTGACACACCTTTGGATATGCATATCGGCTCATGTGTGAAATAGGTATCCTCCGATCTAGGAGAACTAAGTGCGGCATTGTACTATTAGTTTTCTATCACTGGGCGTCAGGTGCTTGGGTAATTTTCCCATTGCTAGGTAGTTTGTGACATCCACATACCACGGTGTTTTCATGGTTACAACAAATAGGTGCTCATTAGGGCACTGGTCTTCTACTGCTGCCGAGTCGTCTGTCTTTGGCACACGTGAGAGGAAGTCTGCCACTAGATTTTCCTTTCCTAGTCGATCCTTGATTGTTATGTCGAATTCCTACAAAAGGATTAACCATCATGTCACTCTTCCATTCGTAACAGGTTTATTAGCTAAATATTCAATAGCAGACTGATCAGTATAAAAACCATAGGGTATCTTGTTTTATAGTGTTTGAATTTGTTAATAGCATAGATTACAGCTAGAAACTCTTTCTCGGTCATGGTGTAATTCAACTCAGCAGGAGTTAAATTTTTGCTGATGTAGTATATCACATAAGGTTTCTTATCTTCCTCCTAGCCGAGAACTACTCCAATGGTCATATCTGGTGCATCGGATGAAATCTAAAATGGCAAATCCCAGTTCAGGACCCGTAATACTGGGGTTGTAGATACTAGCCGTTTTAACTCTTCAAAGGAAATGTCACATTTTTCAGTCCATAAAAAATTGATATTTCCTGTCAAAGCATATAATGGTGCAGTAATTTGGGTGAAATTCTTTATAAATCTTTTGTAATATCCAAAAAATCCCAAAAAACGACGTTCCTTAGTTTGTGTGCAGGGGGTAGATATTATGAGGATTATCTGAATTTTTGTTGGATCTACCTGAATTTTGGCTACTGAGATGTAGTGACCCAGGATGAGGCCCTCAGTCATCATCATATGGCATTTATCATGGCTTAAGCAGAGCCTGGTAGCAATGCTTTTTTGCAGGACTTTCTCCAGCGTCTGTAATGTCGGCTCGAAGTCATCTCCATAGGGTGTAAAATCATCCATGTACACCTCGAGTCCCTCGTTTATCAAGTCTGAAAAAATGCTAAGTATGGCTCTCTGGAATGTGGCAGGTGCATTGCACAGTCCAAAAGGTAATACCCTGTAAGAAAATGTCCCCCAACAGTAAGTTAAGGTAGTCTTATCCTAGTCTTTAGGGGCAATTGGGATTTCGTTGTAGCTGCTATAGCTGTCTAGGAAAGAGGAGATTTTTTTACCTACCAATGTGTCTAAAACCTGGTCGATGAATGGGAGAGGAAATGATATTTTTAGGTTGCTTTATTAATCTTTCTATAATCGACACATATACGCCACTTCCCATTCTTTTTAGGAACCACAACTAATGGAGAAACTAGTTTTCTATCAGATATAGGATAGATGAAATTTACATCTAACAGTTTTTGTAGTTCATCTTTAACAACATCTTTAAGGTGAGGGTTTAACCTTCGTTGATGTTTTCAAATGGGTCTCACATATTTCTTAGTATAAATGTGGTGCATACATAATTGGGGATCAATCCCTTTCATATCTAGGTAATCCCAAGTGAAAGCCTCTTTATGTTTTGTAAGGAGTTGAACAAGCCTTTGCTGCTAATCATCAGTTAGGTTTTTGTTAATATTTAGGACTTTCCTTGGCTTTGTTAGCACTCAAATCTACCTTAGGCTGAAATAAGGTAAAACTCAAGGCTACATCAAACCACGCTCAGCCTCGTAGCTAGCCCTACGAGGACAGGAGAGGGCTCTCTCCGAGTCAATCTC
>APFE030054836.1:0-14870 GCA_000404065.3 Pinus taeda | reverse complement strand
TAAAAGACCACTACCCTCTGCCTAAAATGGACCACATCCTACAAAGAGTAGTGGGTTCCTCTAGGATTTATTTACTAGGTGGATTCTCAGGTTTCAATCAAATACTTGTTCACCCAGATGACCAAGACAAGACAGCCTTTACCACACCCTGGGGAACATTTAAGTATGTTAAAATGTCGTTGGGGCTAAAGAACGCTGGTGCCACCTTTCAAAGAGCAATGGATATTGCATTTGCCAAGTAAATCCATGAATTCCTTGTTGTCTATCTTGATGACTTAACCCCTTTCTCCAAATCTGATCAAGAGCACCTCAAACACTTAAGGCAGATCTTCATGACATGCAGGAAATATGGCATTTCCTTGAACCCCAAGAAGTCCTTGTTCGGCCTTGAGGAAGGTAAGTTGCTAGGCCACATCATCTCGAAAGATGGTATCAAAATCGATCCGGAAAGAATTCAAGCAATCCTTCAAATTCCATATCCAAGAAACATAAAAGAGTTGCAAGCATTCCTTATAAAGATCAATTTCCTAAGGAGATTTATCCCAAACTTAGCAGAACTGATAAGACTGTTAAGTAATATGTTAAAAAATGATGCCAAGGTAAGATGGTCTCTGGAAACCAAGCAGGCTTTTGAGAGTATCAAAGCTGCCTTGACTCAAACGCGCGTACTCACAAGTCCGCAATTTGATAAGGATTTTATCATCTTTTCCTTTACTTCAGACCACACCATAGCTGATGTCCTTCTGCAAAAGGATGACCAAGGAAATGAAAAACCAATCGCATTTTTTTAGCCGAGCCTTAAGAGATGCACCCTTAAAATACCAAATCATGGAAAAGCAGGGATATGCCCTTGATAAAGCAATCCAAGATTTCTGAGTCTACATTTTGTATTCACATGTGATTTCCTATGTCCCAAACTCTGTTGGAAAAGACATATTAACTCAAGAGGGACTAGAAGGCAAAAGAGGCAAATGGATTGCTAGTATTCTTGAATATGACATTGAGATAAAACCCACAAAGCTGATAAAGGGACAAGGTTTAGCCAAGCTAATGTCTGAAACAAATCTTCAGGCCTTAGACATCAACCAACTGGACAATAAACATGACCTGGCGACTCCACAGATCAGTGAAACCTTTCTACAATCCCCATGGTATGCCGATATTTGCTATGTATTGTTAAACATGTGTGCTCCCTTAGGATTGTACAGAACCAAGAAAAGATTTTTGAAGATGAAAGCTCTAAAGTTCTGTGTCTTAGATGGTGCCCTGTTTTGGAAAAATCATGAAGGAATATTGCTATATTGTTTAACCATAAATGAAACCAACAGCATCATGAAAGAGTTCCATGCAGGGGCCTGCGAAGGGCATCTATATTGGAAATCCACTGCTGACAAGATTTTAAGGGATGGTTATTATTGGCCCTCTTTATTTTCAGATGTCAAAAAATTTGTTGTCTCATGTCATAAGTTCCAAATCTTTGAAGGAAAAAGAAAACTGCTCCCTTTGCCCCTTAAGCCTATCTCAATTGAACAACCTTTTCAACAATGGGGTCTTGACTTCATAGGTGAAATCCACCCCTCTTCTTTAGGCCAGCACAAGTGGATTTTAACAGCCACCGACTATTTCACCAAGTGGATTGAGGCCATCCCATGTAGGCAAGCCAATGACTCCACTATTATCCGGTTCCTTGAAGATAATATCCTTTGTAGATTTTGTTGCCCTGAGAAAATCATCACTGACAATGCTGCTGCTTTCAAATCCAGAAATATGATCAACTTCTGCCATAAATTTCACATTACCTTGGGCCACTCTTCAGCTTATTATCCTCAAGGTAATGGCTTGGCCGAATCATCCAACAAAAGTCTCATCAACATTATAAAAAAAGTGCTGGAAGAAAACAAAAAGAGTTGGCATAGGAAGCTCACAAATGCCCTGTGGGCCGACAGACTTTCAACCAAGAAATCCATTGGGATGAGACCTTATGAGCTAGTATATGGCATGGAAGCCAGATTTCGTTCATCTTTGGGAATTCCTACTATCAAATTGTTACAGGAGATTCAGGCTGAACCAAATGATATTCAAAGAAGAATTAATCAGACCATTCACCTTTAGCAAACCAAAGAGCAAGTGTATGACAGAGCTCAAATTTTGCAGGAAAAGCTCAAAATAATGTTTGATAAGGGAGCCAAGGCTAAGGATTTCCGGGTTGGCAGCAAAGTCCTAAGGTGGGATTCACAAAGAGAAGACAAGGGCAAACATGAAAATTTTGATTTTCTTTGGAAAGGTCCATTCATTATCAGCGCAGTGCAAGGCAACAATACATATTTCCTCAAATCTGAAGATGGCAGCACAGCTGAAGAAGACCCTGTAAATGGCCGAATGTTAAAACATTATCATGATCCCTTTTGTTGAAAATCTCCCAACAAGATGATGTATGTACATAAATATTTGTTTATATCAGCATTTTTATTTTGTTTTTTCAAACAATACAGCACGCAGAAGAAAGCAGGCGGTGCTACACAGGGCACAAACATTTCGATTGAGGGGAAGTGTTGTTCTCATTCCCACAGTTTCAATTATCAGACAACCAACACTGAAAGTTTTCAATTTACAGCAACAATAGAAGATCCAGGCAGTCTGACCTGCTGTTCTTTACTTTTCACAAGGAAAAGCCATCCCCAAGTGGAGCCATTGTTAGCCTCCTGCTGCAGTAGGTTACTCATCTTTCATGATTGACATTTTTACATGCCAAATATGTCATTCTTTGCATGCTACAATGTTCCATATTTGCTAACAGAAGCCAAAGAAGGATGCCATGAGAATGTGCTAGTTCAAGGGCCACTGGTGTGTTCCAATTTTGATGTACTATTCCATTTTGAAGAACTTTCGGTTAAAGGGAGGTCCAAATAGTTTAATCTTGGTCTCCCTAGGTTTCAATTTTCTGTTTTAGAATATAGAGAATCACCATCTGTCCAAATAGCTTAATCTTGGTAGATTCCTAGATAGGTAGAGAAGTAAGGGTGCTCAACAGCCTAATTTGAGCCCTGGATGAAATAATTGTAGATATAGATAGGAGGACAGAAAAAGAAAAAGTTGAACAGCTCGGTCTGCAAGTCTAAGTGCACCCAAACCAAAAAGAAGAGAAAATGCTAGGTAAGTAGGCTGGGTAGGTAGTTTTGAGGTTGCAAAATGTTGATTTGTGATCAATTTCATGTTTTCAAGTGTCATGTTTGTTCAGGTCACAATTATCAGGAAGTGGCCATTTGAAGGACTCAAGCAAGGCATGTTTAACTCCCCCTTCTTCCTCCTTCCCCAAATCATTCACTAACCTCCCAAAGAGGTCAAGATCTGTTTGATATCTCTCAGCTTCACCATTTTCATATCAACTGCCTTGGTAAGATCTGCTTTGACCAAGGAATATTCATACTCCCGTTATAAATCATTTTTCCCCTTAAAAGCCTGAGATTCACATACTTAGCGCTTTCTTATCACCTGTCATATTAACTGCTAACTTTTATTATATAAGCTCCCTATCTATTTCCCCCTTCCCCTACTAAAAACTATGTTAATAACTCCCCTATATATTTATCCCTTCCCCCCTGGTTGAAAGATAACCATAAGTACACTTGGGAATTGCTAAGTTTGTCTGAAACATAGCAAGAACCCTTATCTTGCCCCTTTAAAACCTTCTTCCAATGCAATGGACTCCTTCCAAAGCATGAAATTCTTCTTTTTAGGTTATCGGACCCTCCCGAGGCCTCAAATACTCTTCAAAACCGTATATATCTTTCTTTCGATCGCATTAATCCTCATTGACTGCCTTAATATTCTTCTGATCCCTTTGGATTCCCCTCCGACATGATCATCGCTATCGCATGACCTCAAGGTAATGTTGCTCACTCTTGTCCTCCCCGATGGACGCTCCGCCGATACCATTTCGCAAATTAGCATATTGCAATACTATATGCCACATATATATGCCCCCTCCCCTTTTTGCCGATGCGATAGCACAAGTCGGAAATCGGTGGTCGCAAGAATCATGTTCCCTAAAATACATACCGCTTCCTCTTGCCCTGATGCGACATTTCCATCGCATGAAAGGAGCATATCGCATCAAAAATGCTTCCTCGCCGCGTGCCTCCATTCATTCATATATTTCACTTAAAACATGATTTATCATTGAGACAGGTTTCACTGCAAGTTCATCGCAAATCGCAGCATTTCAATTACCACTATTGCATCGAAAAAACATATAAGGCACCACACCATTTAACACCCTCCCACGTCACCCTGCCACGTCACCCCGCTAACGTCATCCGCCATACCAAAACCCACCGCTGATGTCACCCGCCAAAGAAGGGCTCGCAAGCGTGAAAAAGCATTTTAGGAGGCCCGGATTCAAATTCTGAGGGAAATGGGCCAGATTGGAGAATCTTTAAGGAATCTTTTGATTCCATAGCCGTTTTTGCACCGAAAAGAGCAGAAAAGACCCGATTTTGCAGTTTTAAACGTATCAGAAGAAAGAGAGAGACCCGATTCAGGCATTAAAGAGTTTCAGAGCAAATTTGAAGCCAAAATCCATGTCAAAGAGTATCAGTGTTGCGGCGAAGCGTATCAGTGAAGATCTTCTTAGGGCTCAAGGTGAATAAAACATTAAAAGAAATCTTGGAAAGTCAAGAAGCAGTTAAGGAACCATTCAAAGCTCATCATCACAATGACTACACATTAAAACTCACATAAGATCAGTATACCAAAGCTCAAAGCTCAGTTATTGCAACAGCACTGCACCAAGTCACAGAGGACACTACATTAACTCCTTTCGATCCAGTTGCTTCTCGCGTAGCTCAATAGATATTTTATTTGCATTTAATTTCAGCACAAGTTTAGGTTTAAAAAACTTTTTCCCGCAGACCTGTTGAGGTCGGTTGTAATAAATACTTCTGTATATTTTACCTATAAAGACAACCCTGAACAATGTAACAAGGGTTGGTTTTTGTTGGTTGGATGTTTTTCTTGAGCAGAGACTCGCACTGTATATTTGATAGTTTCTATAATCAAATACTGCTTACGAGCTCGGAGAATGAATTGTGTACTGTGTTTAATGGTTGAAGAGTGACTGTGGAATTCTTGTGCTGATACATGACTCAATAAGTGTTTCTTACCTTTGTTTTTCCATTCATACATCATTATCTAAGCAACAAAAAGAAAGATTAGCTTAGAACTTGTTTAATTGCACTCTATGCTCAATTTCTGTTGTTTCTTTATGTTTTTCATCTGTTTTAGGCATAAATATGAATTCCACCTGGCTCATATTTTCCCTAATTCACCATGTATGGTAATTATCTAGGGATTCTTAACTGCCCCTAGATAGAGCTCATTTTCCTTCCCTCTTTTAAGCTGATTGAGAGATTCTTAATTGCCTCTCATTCCTTACATTTCACTCCATCTCTTTAGCTTGAAGGTTGTTTCATGTGCAGCTACCTTGCTCCATATTCCTCTTGTGATCAAGAAAGCCTACCTGCAGTCCCACTCCTTGACTCCATGCCCAATGGTTTGAAACTTATCACTCTATGCATGCCTCTCTGCTTGAACGCATCTTCCTTCCATTCAAACACCATCCAAACCTAAACAAAACCCATTGAACCCAATAACTAGCCTAAAATCATCATCAACAAAGCTAAATCATCAAGAGAGAGCCCTCTCTGATTACAGGTGGGCTAGAACCTATAATCCAAAGATTGGTTTGTGGTTACCTCGGCCATATCCCTTCAAGAGCTTAGGGACAACCTGAGTGATAACATAATGGCGAATCCACTGGGGACCTTCCTCAGATAATGTCACAAAACCAGTCCGAAGCTCCCTAGAGGAAGAAATTGACCTTTAAAAGTTTTTGTTAACCTGTATTCTTAGAAAAATTCCCAAAAAACAAGCTATAAGTTGGCTCCCAAGAAGCATTCACGTTACACAAGATCAAATCCAGATCCAAATCCCCCAGCTGTTTTTGAAAACCCCAATATAATTCCTAAGATCCTTAGAAAAGAAGAGCGACAAGAAGGTTTGACTGCTTCCAGTCCTGAAACAGTTCAGCGTAGCCATTTTGCAACCCCTGTTAAAGTTCTGTTTCGCTCAAACCCTACTTCCCCTTGTTCATCATCCACTTCTACAAACCCTGTTTCCACACCTCCATCCACTGTGCATACCACCACTACTACTGCAATTATCCCAGTTTCCCCAGTTGTTCCACTTATCCCAGTTAATATGACTAATAGATATGCACCTTTACAGCTGCCTGCAAATCCCGGGGCTATGCCTCAGGATTACCAGACTAAAATTACCTATTTTGATGGCACAAATTCCTGCACAGCCCTTCAGCATACAAAGAAAATGCAGGATTACTTTGAGAGTTATGAGATTGATGATGACAGTGTAAGAATGAAGATTTTTGTCCAAAGTTTGACCGGTGATGTCAAGACATGGTTTAGAGAACTCCCGGCCAATTCCATAGGAGACCCAGAAGCCTTATATCAGTCCTTTATCAATAGGTGGGAGAAAAAGAAAGACCCCTTGCACATATTATCTGAGTATGACACTATCAAAAGAGGCCCTCAGGAGACTGTCTTGGATTACTGTGCAAGGTTCAATAATGTCTACAATGCAATACCACAGAACTTAAGACCTCCACCTGATCTTGCTTTTTACAAATTCCCTAATGGTTTTGATGCTGAAATGACTTATCAACTAAGGGAAAGAACCCCTCAAAGCCTTGCAGAGATGCAAAATGTCGCTGTTAGTGTGGAGGCAAACCTAATTGCCAAAAGAAACAGAGCTAGAACCGAGAGAAGGACTACCTTTAAGGAAGAACCCTCAGCCTTAGACCAGAAGTTAGATGATATTATCAATGGCATGCATAGGCTGGGAGATAGAGTAGAAAGTGTTGAGAGGAAATCATCATGGGAAGGGCAACAACCCAACACCATAAGGAATCCAAACTTCAGGAAAAATCAAACCACAAATGCTGGAAGGGCTAGCCTCGACCATGATATTAGGTCTCCTTTCCAAGAAAACTACGCAGAAGCATCCACATCCAATGAGCCCACTGAAGAGACTCACATGAACTTGATAGATTTGAAAAATGAGCAGCAAATATTTCTCACTCAAGAAGACCAAGACTACCCTGATGTAAAATAATTTCAGACCAAGACGGGAGAGTTTTTTGACTTTAAACAAGGTTATGATTCTGCTGTATATGAGGTCCACAAACAATATAAATTGAGAACAAGAACCATTGAAGTCCCTGCACCAACCAAAGCAAAGGACAGCAAACAACCAAATAATATTAAAAGCAAGGTTGTCATAACAGAACCAGCTAATATTGTTGTCCCAAACCCGCATCAAGTCACTGTAGAGGACATATCAGACATAAAGCCTCCTACTGATTAGCCTCTACCTCCTTCTTCCTCAAAAGAAAATTTGAACAACACTACAAAAACCTTCCCAAGACAAAAATACCACAAACTATCATTCACCATAATATAGACAATCCAAAGGAAAACACAGAGACTATTCTTGAAAAGGAGAAATCTGCTACTATCAATGCAAATATCCCATTAGAAAAACCATTAAATTTAGAAGCAGAGATTGGAAAACTTAAAATATCCATTGCCCTCTCAGAACTTGCCAAACATGATGTATATAGGCAACAAATTCAAAGGTCACTTCAACTACCAGAGGTCAGGGATGATGTAAATGTTTTAGATGATACCCCTGAGCTGTTGTTTGGTCCAGAAGTTAATGGAAAAATAACATATGGATCTGTTGCACCTTTTTATGTCAGTCTGCACATACATGACAAAATCTTGCACAATGCTATGTTTGACTCAGGTGCCTCACACAATCTTATGCCCAAAGCTGTGATGGAAAAGCTAAACCTTGATGTCACAAGACCCTACAAGGATCTATACTCCTTTGACTCAAGTCAAGTCAAATGCTTAGGCTTAATCAAAGATCTCTATCTGTCTTTAGTCCAATTTCCCAACAAGACAATCCTAATGGATGTAGTAGTTGCTGACATTCAAACAAAATATGGTATGCTCCTATCAAGATCATGGGGAGAAAAACTCCAAGGATCCCTTCAACTCGACCTCTCTTATGCCACTATATCTGTCTTTGGGCAACCAAAGAGACTGTATAGAGAAACACTGATGAAGTATGTGGTAAGTAGTGAGGAGAAACCCCAAAATATGCCAATTTACTCAATCCATTCTGATATGGATTCATTTATTCTTTTTATGATGACAACAATCCTCCCACTAATGAGAAGCCTCTAGCTTCAGAGCTAGAGACATGCATAAATGAAGAACCGGTTGCCCGTGCCCATGAAATAGTCACAACAGTCAAGGCAACCAGTAAACAAGAAGAACCTCCTCAAATAGAAATTCTAGATCTGCCCAATCCTAAAATAACTGAAACTCTCGATACAAACCAAAAACAAGAAATTACATGGTAGTTAGAGTTTGATGGTTCTATCAACAAGTTAGAAGCAGGGGCAGGTGTATGGATTCACAATACACATGACAACCATGCAGAAGGCCATGCCTATAGACTAAATTTCAGATGTACCAACAACATGGCGGAGTATGAAGCTCTCCTCTTAGTCCTAAAATTGCTCAAAGTCCTAGGAGCTACAAAAGTGTCCATTCTAGGTGACTCCGATTTAATCATCCAACAAATGAAGGGCAACTTTGTTACTAATGACAATAGGATGAGGGCCTATAGGACTGCTGCAATAGATATACTTAATACCTTCGCTGAATCCGAGCTCGCCAAGATTTCTAGAAACCATAACATACATGCCCACAGCCTAGCCACTTTTGCTAGTACATGCAAGCTTCCCTTTGAGCCTAATCACCATTTTACTGCTTAGATAAAACATAGGCCCGTTGTTCCTAACAATATTAGAGATTGGCAAGTATCTGAAAATGATGCCCACATTAACAATTTCCTCACTCTTGAGGGCGAGTTTTCAAATTTAAACATTGACATGAAGGCCGTGAAAAATTCCCAGCAACAAACAAATGAAAATCATCAGGCTCTAACAGCTGCAACAACAAAACAAATCCTGAACCCAACTGTTTTTGACAATACAAACATAGAACAGCTGAAACAAATGCATTTAGAGGAAAACGCCAAAGCAAAGGCTGAGTTCATTGATCTGAAGAATAATTTTTTGCCTGCTGGCCTTACTCCATTAGAAGATATGTTTGATGACAATGATGTGCCCAAAAAGCCAAAAATGGAGCCTTTAGATGCTGCTATAGAAGAACACAACATAGGGACAACAGAACAACCCAAAATGATTAAATTGTCCAAAAATTTGCCCCCTGGTCAAAAGCCAAAGTATGTGGATTTGTTCAAAGAGTTCCAAGATGTGTTTGCTTGGAGTTATGAGGACTTGAAGTCCTATGACACCTCAGTGATTCATCATACCATTCCCTTAAAACCAAATCAAAAACCATTTGAGCAAAAACTTAGAAGAATAAACCCTATGCTTCTTCCCCTCATTGAGAAGGAAGTAAAGAGAATGTTTCAAGCAGGTATTATAGCACCCATCAGATTCTCTGAATGGGTATCCAATCTGGTTCCCACAAGGAAAAAATCAGGTGAGATCAGACTGTGTGTAGACCTAAGAAACTTAAACCAGGTCTCTTTAAAAGACCACTACCCTTTGCCTAAAATAGACCACATCCTACAAAGAGTAGTGGGTTCATCTAGAATCTCTTTACTAGATGGATTTTCAGGTTTCAATCAAATACTTGTTCACCCGGATGACCAAGACAAGACAACCTTTACCACACCCTGGAGAACATTTAAGTATGTTAAAATGCCTTTCAGGCTAAAGAATGCTGGTGCCACCTTTCAAAGGGCAATGGATATTGCATTTGCCAAGGAAATCCATGAATTCCTTGTTGTCTATCTTGATGACTTGACCCCTTTCTCCAAATTTGATCAAGAGAACCTCAAACATTTAAGGCAAATTTTCATGACATGCGGGAAATATGGCATTTCCTTGAATCCCAAGAAGTCCATGTTTGGCCTTGAGGAAGGTAAGTTTCTAGGCCACATCATCTCAAAGGACGGTATCAGAATTGATCCGGAAAGAATCCAAGCCATCCTTCAAATTCCATACCCAAGAAACATAAAAGAGTTTCAAGCATTCCTTGGAAAGATCAATTTCCTAAGGAGATTTATCCCATATTTAGCCAAACTGATAAGACTGTTAAGCAACATGTTAAAGAAGGATGCCAAGGTAAGATGGTCTCTTGAAACCAAGCAGGCTTTTGAGAGTATCAAAGCTACCTTGACTCAAACGCCTGTACTCACGAGTCCACAATTTGACAAGGATTTTATCATCTTTTCCTTTGCCTCTGAGCACACGATAGCTGTTGTCCTTTTGTAAAAAGATGACCAGGGAAATGAAAAGCCAATTGCAATTTTCAGCCGAGCCTTAAGAGATGCCCCCTTTAAGTAACAAATCATGGAAAAGCAGGCCTATGCCCTTGTTAAAGCCATCAAAGACTTCAAAGTTTATATTCTATATTCACACGTGATTGCCTATGTCCCAAACTCTATTGTAAAAGACATATTAACTCAAGAGGGACTAGAAGGCAAAAGAGGCAAATGGATTGCCAGTATTCTTGAATACGACATTGAGATAAAACCCACAAAGCTGATAAAGGGACAAGGTCTAGCCAAACTAATGTCTGAAACAAACTGTCAGGCCTTAGATATTAACCAACTGGACAATGAACAGGAGCTTGCAACTCCACAAATCAGTGAAACTTTTTTACAATCCCCATGGTATGCTGATATTTGTTATGTATTGCTAAACCTATGTGCTCCCCCAGGATTTTCCAGAACCAAGAAAAGATTTTTAAAGATGAAATATCTAAAGTTCTGTGTCTTAGATGGTGCCCTATTTTGGAAAAATCATGAAGGAATATTGCTAAACTGTTTAACTGTTGGCATTATGGCACAGGTATTGTCCTTGATGGCAACTCTCTTTGATAACAGATCTCAGTTCAGGCACTCAGAAAGAAGAAAAATACATATACGCAGGTTCATCTAGACAAAGGAGCGTATACACGCGGGATATACATTACAAAAGCGCATATATGTTGGAGATCATATTTTTGGTCCATGATAGTTAGTCCTTGGAATTTGAACCTATGTTTCAGACCAAGGCGTCTCGGCAGATGTGTTGATCCCTAGTTTTGGGTTCATGGTATTGAAATGTTATGGTTTTGGACCATGGTATTGAGGAAGGCCTAAGACTATAAAAGAGGAAGGAGATCATGTGGCAAATGGTGAGCTGGATTATTATCGAAGATCTGAAAAGTACCAGAGTTGGTATATTGGTAATTGGGTTATGTTGCAGACCTAGACCTGAATGAAGGAGGAACCTTGGCGCAAAAGGAAGGATAAGTTCTATTCATGGGTCATAATCTTTAAGCTTGAATGATAGTATCTTTGCATGATTTTGATCTGCTAGATGTGGCGCTTGCTTGATCTATGAGTCTGATAATCTGGATTTATTAGTGATTGACTATTTGGAAGAGTGTGTTATCCTTTATAGATCTGTACGTAGGTTCAGTGAAGCGAAGGCGTGTATACATGCAGTTTTGGTGAAGCAAAGGCACGTATACGTAGGTTGTTCCATACACAGATGCGTATGCACGCAAGTTGCAAGCTGTTGAAATGGCGTATATGCTTTAAGTTGTGATCTAACTGCTTTTTTGTATTGCTGCTGAGTTCTGGTTTCTGTTTTCTGGTGTATGGTTTCTGGTACTGTGTTTTGGGTATAGCTGTAAGAAGAATATCTACTTGATTCAGATCTAATTTGTGGGAAGGAGATTGGTTGATTCTTGATGATTGTTTGATGTTCATGGATCTAGTATGAAAATTGATGAAACGTGGTCCCTGGAAGAACGAGAAGGTTGTAGCCTTCTGTAGGTCAGCACCTACGTACTAGTATCTTGGCTAGTACAAGAGCTAAAGGGGGGTTGTAGCTCCCTTCCAAAATAAGCTGGAAAATGAGAGAGATTTGTAGCTCTCTGCAGGTTGCAGCCTGCGTACTGGTAAAGGACTGCACCATTACATTGTAAACAGAAGTTTCTAATTAAAGAAAGATAGAGATGAATTGCAACAGGTGGTTTTCACCCACATTGGGTTTCCACCTTATATCTTGTGTTCTTGTGTGTGATTGTCTTTCTGCTATGTTTTACTATCTCTGGTTACTGGTTATTTTATTCTGCATCACAGACTAACAATCATCATCAGAAAGTTAAAGTAAATTAAAAGTTTGCTTTGTATACGCGGGTTTCCTTCTGAATAGTTGCGTATATGGGTTTAATTAACTGAAGTAGCGTATACAATTTGGTTTTAGAAAAGAAATATTTGACCTGATAATACTGATTCACCCCCCCTCTCAGTATTATTTCCAACAATTGGTATCAGAGTAGGTCCTTCTTAAGAAGCTTGATCGCTTGAAGGAAGATCTTTCATCATGAGCAATTACGAGAGGGAAGCATCAATCAGGCTACCGGTTTTTGATGGGACAAACTTCGTATACTGGAAGGTAAGAGTTACTTCCTATCTTCAATCTCTGGGTACAAAAGTCTGGGATATGATAGAAACAGGGTATACTTTTCTAGCATCAACTCCCACAGATCCGACTGAGAAAGCGAGATATGAAACGAATGCAAAGGCGGTCAATACTCTATTGGGATGTCTATCACAATCTGAATTTTTCAAAGTCATGCAGTATAAATCTGCTAAGGAAATATGGGACAAGACTGTTTTGAGCTATGAAGGAGATGATCAGGTAAAACGAGCAAAGCTTCAAACCCTCAGAATTCAGTATGAAAATCTCAAAATGTACAATGATGAAAGTGTGGCTAACTATTTTCTTCGTGTAGATGAGATTGTTAATTGTACGAAAAATTTGGGTGAAGAAGTAAAAGAGGCTGTTTTGGTTGAAAAAGTTCTAAGATCTTTGTCCCCTAGGTTTGAATCTAAAGTTTCTGCAATAGAAGAAAAGGAGAATCTTCAAAACCTTAAAATGTCACAGTTGCATGGGATTCTAGCTGCTTATGAAATGAGGAAAGGAGGACCATCAGATAAGAGAGAAGCTACCTTCAAAGCTTCTAGCAAAGGAGATTACTATGAGTCTGGACACATATAAGAAGAAGAAGAAGAATCAAATTTTGTCAAAAATCTTCAACGGGACACTGGACGATTCCGAGGTCGAGGTAAGTTACCATTAAAATGCTTTGCTTGTGGAAGAGTAGGTCACTATGCTGCCAAATGTCCTCACAAGGATAAGATTGACAAGGGGAAAGTTCCTGTTAGATGGAACAAGAAACAAAATGCAAATAAGAAAAGCTATTACACTCATGAAGATAGTGATGGACTCTCAAATAGCGATGAAGATGAACGATGTAATAACTACAAACTTCTAATGGATTTTGAAGATGATGATTACATGGATGCTATAGATATAGATGGATTTTATGAAGAGATTTCCAGACTCAAAAGATGTTTAGAAGAAAAGAATATGATCATTGATACTCTGCAATTTCAGCTTGATGAAAAAGAAAAATCTCTTGAGAAGTTAGAATGTGAAATTGTTGGTCTTAGGAGAGAAATTGAGAAAACAAAGGCCCTTAATCTTAAATTTGTTAAAGGATCTAAAACTCTGGATGAGATTATCAGTGTACAACGTTCCCCTCTAATCAAGACAGGTTTGGGATATAATGGAGAAGCATCTCAAGCTTCCACCTCCAAAAGTTATCTTGATGCAGCGAGAAGGAGTGAGCAAAGGCCTAATAGAAATCATCAGGTAAATCAGGGACAGTCTTCCTCAAGGACGAACAAAGACTATCAAGAAAATTGAGGGCATGCTACCTTAAGGACAAACAGAAGCTACAACCAGCGACAGGTAAAATCTTCCCAATTCTCTTCAAGAATGGATGGCGGTAGAAACTACAATCAGTTAGATGATAGTCATAGGAATTTCTTCAATGGCCAATGTTTCTCTTGCCATAACTTTGGTCACAAAGCAACTCAATGTGTTGCCTATAAGACAATCATGACTAGAGAAGCTCAAAAACAAAGAAGTATGCCTGAAATCACGAAGAGGACCTATAACAACTTTTCCGCCCTTGAAAGTGAAATTGAATGTTCTATTTGTAATAATTTTGGTCATGAAGATTCTGAATGCAGGAGCAGGTTTTGGAAATCAACTCAAAAGGAACAAACCTCAAGTGCCAAAACATGGAGAATAAAGGAACCGCAACCAAAAAGATTTGGGATAGCTTTATATGCAGAAGGACAAGAAAATCAATGGTACATCGACAGCAGATGTTCGAAGCATATGACAGGTGATAAAGAAAACTTGAATCATATACTACTTTAGAAAAGGGAAAGAAAGTTTCTTTTTGAAATGATACCCCTGCAGCCATAAAAGGAAAAGGCATTGCTCAATTGAAAGAAAAGGTCAAAGCTGGAAACATTTTATATGTTGATGGCTTGAAGCATAATCTATTGAGTGTCAGTCAGATGTGTGATAATGGAACCGGGGTGATATTTCGATTAGATGGGTGTAGTGTTCGTGATCTTGATACGGGAGAAACTGTTATCAAAGGCAAAAGAACTCAAAATAATCTATACATATTTGAAAGAAGGAGAACAACAATGTTATTTGAGCAAGAATGATGAACACTGGTTATGGAACCGGAGATTGGGGCATCTAAGCTTTTCACAAATAAGGAAAGCATGCAAATACCAAGCAGTTCGTGGTCTTCCAGACATCA